>JAYJMJ010000309.1:2182354-2197058 GCA_036873875.1 Laminaria ephemera
TTTATAGCTACAGTAGGGGTCCCCCAGTAAGGCGGTGGTGTGCCAGAGAAAACGGACCGCCTTAGTGCCTTATTCGTTCGAGGTTATGAGTGCAATTCACCAGTCGCGGCAAGCGATTTTGACCGCTATTTATCAGGATACCGCCTTACTCAAACCGCCCTATTGGGGAATCTACTGTATCCATAATCCCCCGCTCACCTCTGTTTTGACCGCCTTATGTCGAGATACCGCCTTACTCAGACCGCCTTTTTGGGGGACCTACCGTATCCATGACTCCCCGCTCCCCCCTATTTTGATCGCCTTATGTCTGGATGCCGCCTTACTCAGACCGCCTTATTGGGGGACCTACGTTAACCATAACGCCCCGCTCCCCCCTCCATTCCATGCATTAGATTTCCACGAGAGCGACGACTCCGTACAGGTTGCCATTCCTTTCACGGTTACTGCTTCCTACGACGAGGTCTCAAGCGTAACGTCGCCGGGAACGGCATTGGGGACAGCGCAGAAGGTCAACCTCCCCGCGGACACGTGGGACGACACCATCTACATCAGCTTCGAGCTAACGAACGATCAGTGGATTGGCGTCAGCGAGGTACGCATAGGAACACCGAGGACTTTCTGTTGCATCGGCCCGTCGTCGCTTTAAATCGTGCATAGTTTGGGATCAATGGGGTCTATCTGCTGCGATCAGCTGGAGACTCTCAAACAGGGCTGCTACCCCCGCAATGATTCGCCGGTGATCAACGCGGCACCTCGTCGCAGAGAGCATAGTTGCTCCGGTTAAATACACTCTACGGAATTTATTAATTTTGTTAGAGCTTGAGAGCGCGGCAGCGTCATTCCCGGTAAAATAATCCTTAGGCGATATTTGCCATTGACATGCCATATGTGATTGCCTCTCATTATCATAGTGCGTTTTTTCTTCATACAGCTGATATGTCAATACTGTACTCCATATTCGAAAGCCGTTCGATACGGCGTGGCAACGAGTGCATGATCAACTGGCTGAACACTAGCACAGGGGATGATCGAGATCGCTTTATGTGATATCTGATAGAAAAAAAGTTTAACCGAACACATGCGTATCATCTCTCACCCCCTTGCTTGCACCCAATCGCACGACAGGTGGAAATCTATCTGGATGATACTGATACTGATGACGTCATCATTCCCACGCTCGAGACACTGTCCGTGGGTAAGAGCCCTTCCTTGGGAAGACATCTCTCGCAACCAGGCTTGTATTATTGTATCAGCGGTGTGCAGGAAAAACAGTTATTTCCACTTCTTAGTGTGCGTGACATTGCTGGTCCCATTACCTGTGCGCCGACATGTAGTTCACGCAGAGGAATGTTACGTGTCTACTGCGCGCTTGAAACGTATTTGAAAAAAAAATGTATTTGATGCCCTTCGTGGACTACGTAGCAAATATTTCAGCGCTCAAGCTGAGGGGCGCCCACTCCGCCGACTTCTTTTTTTCTCTGTGTCCAACTCCGATTCCAGCAGTAGTACCGCTTTCCGGCCGGGTACGTATCAACGCATGCGTCATCTTCAAATGTGCCGCGTTCTGCGTGGTAGATAGAGACTAGACTACGTATGCAATTTTCTTTCAAGTTCGGCAACTTTCAAAATGTTTGAATCGTTCTCCTACACATTATCAGAATTATCACTACAGCACCGTGGTTGTCTCACCCTTTACTCGCAACCAAACAACATTTCTAGCACGGCGCGTATTTGTAGACATACAGCAATATGGTCCTCACGCTTGTACCTGCTATAAAGTCTCCTGCTGCCTCTTTCGTTCTGCCTCTTTTTCCCCGTCTACCAGTCAGCGCCAAAACCGTCACTAACGTGGCCGCGTCTGCCGAATACTGGGACTTGAGATCCGACGCGGGCTGCGGATTGGCTGGCTGTGACCCTCGCCTCACAACGGTGAGTGGCCGTCGTGCTCGTCTTGCAAACGCCTGGAGACAACGAACTGCAGAACGATGCCTCTTCATCAACTGTCGAGTTATTTATACTGGTTCCTCTCCTCTTTCCTCATTGCACCTTTCAAGGGAGGAAACCAAGGAGTAGCAGCGTAGGATCATATAATATAAGGCTCTCCGACAAACGCCATGATGTTCTCGTGCCGAGAGTGTGCTCAGAGATATGCTCGCAGCGCAAAAACAGTTTGCTCTCGACTGACTGATTCTCACGGTGCATGGCCCGCTTTGATGCCTTCCGGATCGTGTTCAAACCCGCAGGATGGTGACGACAACACTGTAGCCGCTTCGCGCTGGTCTTGCACGCCGGAAGATGATCACGTATGGAGTGAAACCAGCAACTATCATCACTGCATCATATCCTTCCACTTGGACGACATTTACACAATCTCTCACATGAATATGTGTATGCGTCGGGGCAATGCACATACCCGTAATCACCCGCCCGCCCCACGGCTGACGTGTTTCCTTCCTACTAAAAATACTGCAAACATACTTCGTACGCCTTTTTGTCAGTCGGGGTGAATCAAGGACTTAATCCAGCATCGGCGGCAGGACGTCAGTTGCACGCACACGACGATGCCGCAAGCACCAAGGAATAGACACACCGACGCGCGTACCCTCTATTGAAATAGTGGATCCCCTCAGTCGAGGCCACGAGCGACAGACCGAACGATTGTTATTCAATATTGTGCTTCTCGGGTGTACACATTTGGGATCGCACGACTGGCGTGTCGTTTGGGCTGCTACACCGCCAGATAGGACAGCGCATGCAATGCTAGCTCTATCACAACACGATCCTGCAGCAGGAATTGGTTTCCATTCAACGTGCTCATCTAGAGTAATACAAACTTTTAAGAGCGATGGAAAGCTGTATTTTGAGCACGCGCACGTGCGCTTTTCTCCCCGAGTACCTTTTCTTGGTTTTCAACGTCCATCTTGTCAAAACAAAAATAGTAACAACCCGCCCATTCGCTGCAGTTGGCCACCCTCTCTGGTTGCTCCACGCTAGGTTTGTTTCATGCAACAACGGACAAATGGTGTTTCCGTATGTGGCGAAAATAGCTCGCCCGATCCTTCCACCATATGTTCCCCGACGGCGCCTGACGATTCTGAATGCAACAGGATCGAAGCCGCCTCCCTAATGTCCCATTTGCCAGTACACGCATCTGTGCTTCTCGTCCAATCACAGAATGCGCTGTTTCTCAAACAATTTTTGTTTTGAATTGGCTTTGACTCTCTTCCAGATGTCCACGAAAGCGATGACAACACGAAGGACCCTGTCAAATTAGACGTTTACACGTGTGCCGGCGACGAATGCCAAATCCCACACCGGTACGCCGAGCCCGACGGCTCATTAGAGACCACGCCCGGGTTGGCTCTGGGTGAAAGCCAGAGGCTCAACCTACCGAGGCCCGAAGCGCAAGGCATCATCATTCATCCCAACCTCACGATCAATCAATGGATTGACATCAATGAGGCGAGTTAACACATCGACGAACATCTCGATCTCACAGCTGAAGTGTCTTTTCATTTTTTCTAAGAACACATCTAGGCCCTTTCCTTGGCCCTGGTAGAGACTGCCGCACAGGGGCAGCATCGGGGTTGGTCACTGCCGTTGTCCGTCGTGGTTGCTACGATGCGTACCTTATATACGAGTAACGTAGGGGAGTAGACCCCTACGTCAATGTTGTAATATCTTAGGCGAGGGCTGAAAAGTTTAGGTGTCAGGATCTAAGTGCTCCACCGCAAGTAAGACGCGCCCACTCGACAAAAGCATGGTATACCAAACGTTGGCTGTACCTCTCGCGTGCGGGTTTTTGTCGATGCCCATGAAGGTAATAATGAGTTTGAATACTGATCTAGCTCTCTACTGCTCTCCCATCCGTGGGATATAGGTGGAAATCTTTGTGGAGGTGACTGAAACAAATGTCCAGGTCGCCGCAGCGGAGGCTTGGACCGACGGTGAGATGTGCTGCATCGCGGTAGGGCATTGTTACGTGCGGCAGGCTGGTGAAGTATTGGGTGCGCAGTAGATCGCAAACCATCAGAGCGTAGTGCATCTATACTTGGCGTGCATTGAGCGCCTGTCGCAGCAATCGCCGTCGTGATTTTACCAATTTTTCGTTCAAGCGCGAAAGAGACACGTCTGCAGTCCACACCCCTTTGAAAGTGATCGCACTAGCAATAACGGTGCCCTCCACAATCCTTCTGACTTCCATCAAGAAACGCAGTCTCTTGCCGGCTAACCGGCCACTATTCTATCAGTGACTAGCACCATTTGATTGCCTGAAGAAGCTGCAGGATCCAATATTCTGTGACATGTGGTGAGGTTCCTCATTAGGGTCAAACCCTTCTGAGACCACGACGCGAAAATTGTGGTACTGAACGATGAGAGTCTGGGCGGCGCAAGCATGTTCTACGTGCTTATAAGTGCGTTCGGGCTACATGCGAGCTCTTGTTTCGTCTATCGCGCGAGCTCCGCGTTTGTCGTGCTCTCCCTGCATTCCGGATTTGGATGGAAGTTGACGTACGTACGCAAAACAGCACATACGCGTAATTCGTAATTCCCCTTTAGTTCGAAACCTCGATGTCAAACAGCACCGACATCGAATGCCATCCTTTGTCTTGCGGTTAGATTCATTGGCTTGATTTTTGGTGCCGTTTCCCACTTGCGCGGCGTCTGTACGATATCTTTCTGAGGTTTGGCTCTCCCTTCCGACTCCACCGCCCTCCTACTGAATCCTTGTCACGGTATCTCTCCATCGTAGTGACTGCTGAAACACTCAGTCCGGTGACTGCTCGCGCCAGCGAGTCAATGCCTGGCTTTGGAGCTGCACTGACAAGGGTGAGAACAAATCGGTTGTTACATGTGACACGGTGCACTGCACGTTTCGTTGCGCCGTGTTCTTGCATTGTAAGATTGTGTCTTGGCTGAGAACGCTGCCAAAGTCGGTACGTTCACTAGGTTTTCCTATAACCGATTGCAAGGTATGCGGACTGCGCGTCCTTTTCGACGATCCAGATTGTACGCCTCGCACCTCCCCGAATCACGCCTACAAGGAAGTACCAGAGACAGAGTAGTACAGTATGGTACTCATTTACCAGATACGATTAGCAGCAAATCTTAGTTTCAACCTTGCGCAGCTCACAAAATCCGCTTCCTTGTGCGTCTACAGGATGGCGAGGACAACACCGTCGCTTCTTCGCATTGGTCTTGCAATTATACTGAAAATTACAACTACTGCGGGCTGTACTTCGACTTCAACGATGACTACACCGTCTCCCACCTCATGATATGTGAGCAGTTTGACCGCGAGTGAAGAGCTTAAAGTTTTCTTATAATTGACATATGACAGCCTCCATCTCTAAAGCTCTGCCGAAGAGCTCGAAACGTCCAGGTTAAGAGAATCCGAGGCACGGGAGGGTATACTAGGTCCACAGGTCTGAGCGGTCACTTTTGAAAATACAAACACCGTCACCCTTTTGGGACCCGGTCAAGGCGTCCAAACAAATCGATAAGTGCGGTCTTGTCAACCCTATGGCAATGATGCGAGCTCAGCACCAATAGTAACATGCTGCGCGCGATCGTAAAGCTCCACGCATCGCAAATCGGACAATGTACTTGCATTATTCTACCGGAGTAGGCCAGGCTGCTTTGTGTGGCCGATATTATAGGCGTCACTTTCCCCCTCTGAGATCCCACAGCAGGTTGCCCAAAATTTTGCCGGTGGTTTGTTGATACCCGCAATGTGTAGGATGCTTCCTTTGGCACCATCCCGTTTAGGGATATCTCTTCGCCACCCCCGTGTATCGGTGAAGGCGCACTTGAGCGCCTCTGCGGGCCCTCTTGACAAGGGCAACGGTGTTTGTCGCGGGGGCGGCAGAGAAGACCAGCGTTGCGATAACCATGTTCGGTAACCGTGCGGAAAAAATCGACGTCGCGGCATGATTTGCATCCTTTAATAACACCAACGTGCGCTGCGAATCCGGTTCGTCACTTCTGACGCCCTTTTCTTTACGACACCAGACGTCCCGGACAGTGACAACGCGACCAAAGCGCCGGTCACTCTCGAAATGAGAGTTTGCGCCCCCGACATACTATACTACAGCGACGACTACTGCTCTGACGTGAGTTCGGTCGACGGCCGAGATGCGCGGGGACGTTTGGTTTAGTTTCCTTGATGGAATCGAAGTTTACACGGTGCGGGTTCCCCCCGGGATTTTCTTGTAGTGTATCATTATCAGTACTATATATGACGGCGGTGTACCCCTAGCCGCGACTTTCCAGTAGCCAACGACTATTCCTACATATTGCACGTGCAATAGCAGCAGCACTGCGTAATTCTGCTATTTTTGCTAATACGGCAGAAGTGCGAATCAAGCAAAAGTAGGAATGCCTGCCTGACTCCTACCGGAGCACTGGCAACTACTGTATTCCTGGCTTTGTTGAGCACGCCAGGTGACCCAGCCTGCCAGGATTACTTCTCGCCGGACAGGCGTCTAGCACCAAATATTCGAACCTGCGTTTTTTCATACCTGGTATTCCGAAACTACTTAACTTTGAGCAAACGCTTAACGAGAACGCGTATACTTGAGTAATGAGAACGCACATTCATTTCAGTACCGAGAAAGCTTGGTCTCTTGATTGTCGAGAACACGTGTTTACTCGAGTAACGAGAAAGCTTATTCACTGGAGTAACGAGAACGGTTATTCACTTGAGTAACGAGAACGGGTTTTGGGGTTTGGCAACAGAGACGCAAGAAAAGTACTGAGTGTTCCGGTGCCTGGTAGGTGGCACTGAGAGCAGTGGTTTATACTCCTCCAACGATGAGCAGAACGCGCATTCCAAGTGGCTGACAAATGCCACACCAGCACACATTCAAGCGTTGCAGGCCGATGTAACCTCGCTCGTGTTGCGTGGTCTGTTCCTTCCCCCTACTACTGAGCTGAGGCAGATTGCGTCAGGTGAGGACTGTCCACCCAAGCCCTCCCGAACAATTATTTCCAATCGTACCCAATGGGGCCGATGTTTGTAACTCACTCTGCCCCTTGCTTGTACTGCGACTATACTGCTGTGTCTAGCCTGCTGTCGGTTTCTACGACACGAAGCCGGGCACGCCGCTGGGAGAGGGCGAGCGAGTAAACATTGTCCGACCCACAGCTTCGTCCATTGGCATATTCTTCTTCGGGCTCGAGGGGGGAACTGCTGAACTTAGCGAGGTTGGTATGTCGACGTTTGAGACTACCGCTAAGATAGGCCTTGAAAATATTGCCCTTCATGCTTGCCTCAAGCTTGTAACAGGCTTGCCAAACGCGTGAAAGAAAGGTAACGGGCGTGTCCAGCGGGATGTGGGGACTTAGCAAGGATTTGAGCATACGGTATCGAAAAATGGGAGGGCTATACTGAAGCCACGGTATGCTGTGTTGAGTAGGGGGCACGAGCAGTATATGATAGATCGACAAGGAACACCACGATGCAACGGAGCGCGAGACGGTGCTGTAGCGGTCAGGTGCACAATCTCCTCTGCGAACGTATGTCCGTCAGATGTCTCGCTGTTCTACAGAGTTAGATGACGTGCACCGCGAATTGCCGTCCTGCCCCCATCAACAGCAACCAACCGTAAACCATCAACCCTCGCCCTCTTTCACGCAACGCGCAACGTAAACAGGTGGAGATCTACTTCGAAGTTCCCGACTCGTCGCCTACGCCGGCACCGTTTGTCTCTTCCACAGGCACAGACGAGCAGACATCTGCGACTAGCGGTATAGCCGACAGTGACGACGGCCTGGGTGGCACATCCTCGACCACTACCCCTCGCGCCATAAGTGATGATGACGACTATACTGCGATTGGTGGTGTAGATGACGATGCACCCTCACCGACGAGTTCCGACGGGTCAGAGGGTGGCAGTGTCATTGCGTCTTTATCCTCTGACGGGTCTGACGGTGATAGTGGTGGTGGCGGTGCATCTTCATCCACAACACTTGGACTGGAATCAACGTCTAGCGGGGCTAACACTGTTCCTTTGGGTTGGACATTCACCGTGATAACCGTGGGGGCGATGAGCAGCGTGTTCCGCCGTGCCACCGTACTTCTTCAGGCTTGAGACCAGCCCTGTTGTAGCGTTAAGCTTAGGGTGTCATTCAGACGCAAGTAGTTCTTTCAACAAGATTGTTTGCAGTTCCATTACCCTAGGATTGCAGTGATCGCTCATGGTAGCATTGTTAAGCCCTGCCTATGTCCGGAGTCGATACGGTGGCGGAGATGTCGTCGCGGAGGGTCTTGGTGCTGGGTTCCTTGTCGATCGTCGTTTGCAGCCGACGCGAGCTAAAACTTTATCTTCGTTGTATGTAGGCAAGGAGAGGTTTCTAGGCCTATTCTGACTCGATGGGGGACCAAGATTCCAGCACGAATCTGCGGCGGGATAATCTCCGGCGACTATTTGTCTGGGGACGGGTCAACGCCGTCAATGACGGGGCAACAGCTCGCGACCCGAGATATTACATTGCCTGGCCGATGACGTGTCTATTCGCGCATGCGTGTAACGAGATCTACGATAGGTATATCCGACCCCGTCTTCCACATTGCCCCCCTCTTTATTCACCTCAAGCCCATCTTAGCCAGGAATGGTCTTGCGGCGGTCATCGGGAGGATGACAGGTTTAGGAAACAGGGTGTCGATTTATCGGATCGAGACACAACAGCTGTTATATGCTTGCATCCACTCCTTAAAACTGACGTGTTTAGTAAACACGGGTGATGAGTAAACACCGGTGCAGCGAAGATGCGTACGTTTGCGAGCTTACATGCTGACAGCGTATGTTGCAGTTGTTTGGGAAATCCAAATATTATCTCAACGCACTCATTCCGTGCGGCCACACGTACTGTTGGTGCGCTCCTCGTGGTTGCTGTTCTGAGAACCACGGCAGTAAAAAACAAACCCTTTCATTTCGTGATTTGTAGGGCGTGCACGCCTAGGCTATCACGCGAAGTCGACTCGGTCGATCTAAGTGCATCAACTTGTGGCTTCGTTTTAGGTGAGGCGGAGTCGCGTGGGTCCCATTCCCTGTGTGTGTGAAACGTTCGAACAGTTTTGTGGCTAGACGGTGGGGTTGCTGTTTTGTCTCATTTGTAACGGAATATGGGGCACGGGTATGAAGGGTCACGCTTCTTACAGTCTCGTTACCCCTGGGTACAACAACTTTCTTAACGTCTCCTAGCCCCGGCTATTCTCATCGGAATGCCGGATAGAGTGCCCGTCAGATCATGATAGACACGAGTATTTACTGCCATGTCTGATGGTGCTACTCTCGCCACCGTTGTTGACTCTTATGCCTACAGCTGAGTCCACTCTGCCTGCCAACTTGTTCGTGATTTTGGTTACGCCGCGGAGCATCTGAGAATGTATTTAGCGCTGTCTCAATGTGTGCTCATTCCTCGCCTGCTTTTCGCTTCCGTTTCCCGAGAGAAGGAAGGGGGGGCGAAGAAGGTGGGGTTATCGCGATTTGCAAACCTTTCTGGGTTCGGTATGCGGTGATTAATTCGTGACATTGGGGTATTTCGCACTCAGGGCCGTACCCTCGGAGTCTCAGGCGGTACTTGAAGTTGTGGGGACTTTTTCTGCCAGGCCCACGTTTATATTATCTACTACCCTGTCTTCGAAGTAGGACTCAATTTTAGGTTGAGCCTCGTCTGGATGGTCCAATTCGGGTAAGAGTATCGGTTTCCCTAAAAACAATCCCGCAAGTTTCTCGAATTGAGGTGCTGACGGTGTTTCCCGTTGATGGTGGGGCTTTATGTGGACGAGGTGGACGGACACTTCTCGTGTGTCGTTTGTAAGTCTTACTCTATACACCACAGGTGATAATTGTGAGCAGATGACATACGGTCCTCGATATGGTAGCAGCAGTTTTGGGTTGGGACCATCCGTGTCCTGGTATGGTTTGTACACAAGTACTTCCTATCCAGGTTGGAAAACGGGGTACGGTTTCAGTTTGCTGTTATGTTCTGCCTGTTTGTCTGCACGCTCGGTTAGGTTTAGGCGTGCCAGCTCAAAAGCGATTTGCAAATTGTCCCGCGTGTTTTGTGCAAATTCTTCGGTGTCTGCTATTCTTCCTACATGGGGAATCCCGAGAATTATATCGACTGGGAGTCGAGGTTGTCGCCCGAACATTAAGAAAAACGCCGTCTCATGCATCGTTGCACTAAAACTAGTGTTATTGGCTAATTGGACGAACGATAAAAGTGATGCCCAGTTGCTTTGATCGATCGCGCTATGCATGGCCAGCATGTTGTACATGGTGGAGTGCATGCGTTCTGATACTGAATTGCCCTGCGGTCGATACAGCATCGTTCGGATCTTTTTTTATTCGAGAATTTATTGCAACTGGTATATTATCTTGTTTTCGAATTCGGGGCTTTGGTCTGAGCGCAAGGTCTCTGGTGGGTCGAAATGCTGATTATTCGCTCAACTATAGCGTGGTCTGCGGTTTCGGTCGTTTTATTACAAGCCGGTAATAGCACCGCGAACCGTGCTCGGTGGTTCATCGAGAGAACATAATCACAGTTGATCCCTGCGGCTAAAGTTGATACCGAGTTGTATTATACTAATTCAACCAATATTTTTTGGAACGCTCCTCGACAGGAAAGTGATCTGTGGGGAGCTTTGACTTGTTATTTGCTATTTTATGGTCTGTGACAAGTTTGGCATTTCTCACGCCAATCTCGCATGTCTCGGCTTATCGTAGGCCATCGAAATTTTCGGCGATCTCTGTCGTACAATGAGTCGGTCTGAATGCAAGGTCACCTCCTGATAAAACATGGCCGTGGTAAGCGTGCCGAACGAAAACCGATGAGGGGTTCAGCGTTACTATCTGGTCGCGTCATGTGCTTATTTTACGGAGGTGTCCCGGAAGATAGGATTTAAACTAAAGTTGTCGTCTACTGAAAAGTCCGACAAGGTTGTTTTCGTTTCTTTCTCGGGAAATAGTGCGTTGGCGTTCTGCGTGTAATCGATGTACAGCTCGTACCCTACTGCTTGTTCAGAGCGGAGTTTATCTCGATTGACTGACATGAAAACTTTAACCTTGGCCGCGGCCACGAAACATTATTTTCACACTAAATAGCTCTCCAACGTTGTATACTGGTTATAATGTGTCCAGTTTATCGGCGGAAACGTGGTATAGGTCTGAGAGGTAGCGCTGTGTGTCACCCGATACGGCTTGGCAAATCGGTGCGAGGGGCGGCTCAGCTGTTTGCTGTTGGTGCTCAATCGCTAAACCAAATTGAGAAAATTGTCCGGGATGACGTATAGCTTAACTGCATTGTGTTGGATTTGTGGAGTATAGCACTGAAACGAGATTTTCCAGCGTGTTAACATGTTCGATTTATCCTGCCTTGAGTAGAAGAAGTGTCGCAGTGCGCATGATCTGTCACGCGTATAAAGTGTTGCCCCCATAAATAGGGCAGCCGGTGCTGTCTTGCCAGCACAACAGCGTAACTTGCTTTGACTGTAGCAGAGTTGTGGCATTGGCTGTCGTTGAAACGTCGGCTAAAGCATGCGATTATTACTAGGTCATCACCTCTATGCTGGGCGAGGAATGCACCTGCGTCTGCTTCAGGGGCGTCGATTTGTATTGCAAAATCTTTAGAAAAGTGGGAAGAGTTTATCTCGGGCGCCTGGGTGAATGTCACCTTTTGCGTACGCTCGATCGTGCTCCGGACTTTTAGCGACTTCTTTGGTGGTATCTTGCTTCGTGCGAACTACCAGAGTTGCTATGATTCCGCCGAAGTGAGTTATCACCCTGCGTTCGAAGTTCACCATGCCTAGCATCGATCTCAACGCCTTTGTATAGTTTTAGGTGTCGGCAAGTTAAATAAACCTTCTAGGTGACTCACAGATCAGAACTCCGGTTAGTATGTGCCCCAAGTAGGTGACTGCTTGAGGCCCAAACTGCACGTTCGATTGTTTCAGAGTGAGGCCGGTTGCTTGTACCGCCTTGGACATGTGTTTCCATCAGTTGTAGTTGGTCTTTCCAGGTAGGTGCACAACGTATACCGTTGTCCATATACACCTGTACACAAAGAGGCCACTTTTCGGAACAAGGTGTGCGAAAGCTAACGGCGTTGAACAGGAATGGTGCATTATTAGCTGTACCAACGGGCAGGCGTCTAAATACTCATTTCCGTCCTGCGTGACAAAAGCAGTCTTGTCTTGTTCGCTGGCCGCTACTGATATTATATTTTACGCATGTTTCGTGTCATCGTTTCACGTCGTACACAGTCGTTATATATTTTACGTCATAGCGGGCTCCTCCGACTCTGTTGAGGTGGCTCTCAAGATTTTTGTTTGGGCCACGACTTTTTGACAAGGTTAATTATATGTCGTCGATCTGGGTATTCTACAGAAACGAAGTGTGCCGTCTGATTTCTCGACGATCGTGACTGCTGATCTGCAAGGACTAGGACGCCATTTTATGTTCCATCTCGTTCCATCCGGTTAGCGCTTTATCGAGGACCTCCTGGCACCATGGGTTAGTACGGTATGGGGCTGCATCCCTTGGGTGTGTTCCTGGTTCGAGTAGGAATTCTGCTTTGGCCAGAATTTATCTACCTAGCTCTTCGGGTGACAGAGGAAATACGCTTATGCTTCTGTGTTTTGTGCATCAGTCCAGTGTTCGCGTTCACTCGCCAGGGGTGACCGTGGTCTTATCATACGCGTTAGTTGGCAAATGCTGTTAAGAAGTCCTTTGCGTATGGATTCCGTTGTTTTTCTGTCTGTCTTGGTAGCGTTCATGGTTTTATTCGGAACTACTGCTCCTGGTGCGTAATATGCTAAAGAAGCGTTCTTCAAATATGTACCTGGTAAGTTGGTAGCGCCGGTTTGCGACGTTTGGTATAGTAGGTGGCCGTTGTACTAGCGGCAGACCACTGGCAAAATTTCCGAGCGGCTACTGTGTAGAGTTTGGAAGGCTTCAGGAATACACTACAGCAGTAGTGGATGAGTCAACATCTCTGAACGCAACAATGAGCGATTCAATCACTGTAGCATTGGCTTTGGTTGGGGGTTTAACCGACGCTACTTCTTGTACTTCCACTAGCTAACTTCCACCACACTGAGAGGGGAGATGCAGCATTTGTTTATGACTTTTGCTTCTCTGTACTCCATTCTAGGACGGCTCGAAAGCTCTTCATGATGATGGTGTATTCAAGCAGCATACTCTCCGGCCCAAAATGGGGCCATACACGCATTTGGTTGTAATAATAGGGTAGTATCCCCTACTCTGTACACACGAAACGTATATATGTATTCTAAACAAAAATTATGGGGGCTATCAGCATTGCTGTGGTTGCTCGCTCCTTGGGAGGGGGGGCACTGAAAATATATCCAGTGTCTTCCAATGTGGAGTGTGCCTGCATGTTTACCGCTTTACACCTTTGACCTTGTTCGTGGTCTCGATTTTGTGACATCGAACACCGATCATCGTGTACTCTGGCTTGGACACACCCGCGTGTCGACGCGGAGTGCACAGCAGGTAGGTAATCACATCTCCACACAATAATGCAGACGCTTGTAACAGCTTTGAAGTGCGTTTCGTATGTCATCTTGTTAATAGCGTCGCGTGATCTTGACGGTTCTTGTTGAACATTTTTTATGACGGTAATGCTAAATATACCACCGGTGGTGTATTTAATACATACACCACCGGTGGTGTATGTAAGACTTAAATGTGTTTTTAAGACTTAAATACACCACCGCCGCTTATTCGTCACACACGCCTCGAACGGGCACAAAACTAGCAGGGGCATGTTGGCATGGACCAGGGCTATCATGGACGCCATCATGGAGCCGAAACGGGCCAGTATTCCAGCTGATACGTGCGTGCCGCAATGTACACCAGTATACTATCGGTGATGTATTTAAGCTTATACACACCACCGCTGCTGCTGTGCCGTACGCACCTCGTATGGGCACAGTACTCGTCGGGTAGTGTTGGTGTGGTCTAGGGCTTTCATGGAAGCTATCGTGGAGCCGAAACGGGCTAGCGCTCAGTAGATATGTGCTTACCGCGTGCACAGGCGGTGTATGTCAGGTTGTTACCGGTTGTGTATTTAAGGCTTAAATACACCACCGGTGGTGTATTTAAGCCTGGTGACCGCTCTTTAATTGCCGCACGTACCTCGTTGGGGGGAAATACTCGCAGGAGTGTGTTGTTATCGTGTAAGGTTATCACGGCAGCTATCGTGGAGCCAGATCGGTTCTGTAATTCAGCAGATACGTGCTTGCCGCGTGCAGAAGCGGTGTTTGTCAGTTTGTTACCGGCGGTGTATATAAGCTTAAATACACCACCACTGGTTATTTACTGCACGTACCTCCAACGGGCAAAGGACTCACAGGAGTTTATTGCTACCAGGTATAGTGTAAAGCTATCGCAGAAGCTATCGTAGAGCTGAAACGGGCCAGTCCTTCAGTAGATATGTGTTGTCTGCGCACGGCAGGCAGGACATAGATTTACCCTTGGGCCAGTGTCGTATACCTGGACCAAGATTTAATAAAAAAGAAGCCGAAAAGCCAAATTTTGCTGCCAGTCAGTGAAACGGCGAGAAACATCGCCCAAACATCCTTGAAGGACTAAATTGGGCAAATCCGTCTAGCTTTTGCTGAGTGGAACACAGGGAACACCACCAACTTGATGGGCCATCGATATGCCGCCGTGCT
>JAYJMJ010000309.1:2243830-2257775 GCA_036873875.1 Laminaria ephemera
GGCAACCAGCTCTGCACAAGTAGCCCTTGGCATTATCAAATCGAAATCATGGGCCTCTTCTTTCTGCCCCCTTCACACTTTCTTGCCTTTTTCCTTGCGCGAGTGTAGCGGGCGGCGTCAGCCGCCCGCGGAGCGGAGCCCTTGTTCTAAATACGTAGATGGCCTTCGTCCGCGCGGATGGTGTCGTCCCGTCCATAAGAACTCGAGGGTTTGCAGCCCAGTGTCCCCTGAACACTGATAACCTGTGCGTGATTCTCCCGTCCACTCGCTGGAAAACGATAGGCTGTTATTCCACTTTTATCATGAGCGCGCCCTCGCCGCCAACCCGATGATGTCCGAAAAATCACCTGCTGACTAACATGTTTGTGATTCCACGTCGCGCAGCGAAAGTGGCGTCTCCACCTTCGAAAAGCCGGAGGAGCTCAAGTCGGTGCAAGAGAGACATCGGGTGCGTGGTGTGGGAAGAAGATAACGTTTTTTACAAATACTGCGCTACGTCAGCTGTAAGTTCGGCCGATTATTTAGTCCATACTCAGCTTGGCATTTCTGCGTGATCTGACACGTATGTACGAGCTGATTCGAGACAAAAGTCGTGACTCGCCCGCACGGTGGTGCATGCAACAGAACGGCGCGGAGCGTCCGGCATTACTTAGCACTATTCGACGTAGTTCGACGAATTGTGCGTACTGAATGAACCCAATAGGCGTCGAAAACGGAAGGCAGGAGCCGGGCGGGGTAGACCGAGGCTTAGAGGAGGTCTACCGCATGTGACCATGGATCAGAGCTTGGCGCTGGACTCAAAGATATATTTGCAAATTGAAAGATGTGGCTGCGGTGTTTGTTAACCCTAGAACTGCACCCGCCCACAGTTCTGGAGACACACTATTAATACTTGGAATTGGGGTGGGGTCATTTTCGCAGTACTATACCTGGTAGGGGTTAAGGTGACGTGTGCTTGAAACGAGTGACCACGTGACCACCACGGATTTCTCGAACTGGGGGCCGTTTCCGTCGAATAAAATGAGTCTTCCGTTTTGCCCTTATTCTGTGCAACGACGACGACGACGGAGACAGGATCTCGCTTTGGCGGAAGGGAAGGAGTCCGCGCTGTCTCTGACAAACTTCGAAGACATCGATGAGGAGGACAAGGCCGGCCGCAAGACACGCCTCTTCAAAAGGAACGAGACCCAGGGGTACATCGACACGGCCTCTCTGGACGCCGCCAGCGTGGACAAGGTATAGTAGCTGAATGAGGTTTTTGGTTCGAGATAAAAGGTATAACAGCTGAATGGGATTTCTGGTTGGAGACAAGGTATAGCAACTGCATGAGAATTGTAGTCGACACAAGGTACATTAAGTGAACAATAAGTTTGGTACGTTTGTGCGGTAGCGGGAGTCATATATGCCTCTCCGCAGTGAGCGTCGAGGGTGTGAACGGTTAGAGAGGAACAAGCAGGTCACCAGAGGAAAGGGGACCTGGGATAATGCTGTATGTGGTTTCCTAAACGCCGGTGGATGATTCCACAACAATACCGCACGATTCAAGCATCCTGGTGGCATCGCGGTCTATGTCGGATCTCTGGATCGTTTCCACGTTTCCGCCCCAACGACCCCTCGCCGTTCGCCTGTCCGTCCTCGAGCGAAGGAGCAGAGTTTAATTTCCGTGCTGTTTTTGGTTCGAGTTGGCAATGCGTAGATTTATCCCACGGACTCGAGCAATTTGGTGCCACCCTACCGTATTGCAGTTGACAGGGTGCTTCAGAGCACGCAATGGGTCGCGTGAGAGTTGTCGCCGTTGAGCGGCGGCCTTGTACCGAAGCGGGAGGGGGAAAAGGGCAGGTTTGATTGCTGTCATTGGTTTTGGTGTTGTTGTTTTTGTTGATGGTGGTGTTTTGTTTTTGGCTGATAAACACGGAGAAGTCAGCTACTAATAATAATAGTGCCGACCGCGGAGGAAGAGCAAGACGTCGTTCGTTTTTCGTACAGCCAATTGCGGAGAGAAAAGGTTGGAGACATGGTTTCGCTGCTGCAGTGCATCAGCTTGATATGTATTCCAACGGCCGCAGCTCTGGAAACGTTGTCTATTCGCTTGTTCTGTGGGTTTTGGCCCGTTGATCCCCCCCCCGCCCCCCCCCCCGACCGTCTCTCGAAAGGGATGCGTGGTCAATGGTCAAATGACTAAGGCAAGCAACAAATAAGTACGCCCCCCCCCCCCCTCCCCGGCACGTTGCAGCCTCTCTGGCAACATCGCTCGCTCAGTGGAGCCTAAAGCACGAGGAAAAGTTGCTAAGAATGCGGCGTTCGCGGGCTGTACTTCGGTTCGCGCTCAAGCTAACCGCGCCAAAAAACATGCTCTGCTGTGACCGTGTCCGCAGCCAATCGGGGCGGAAAATCGAGGGTTTCGGCTGCTGACGAACATGGGGTGGAAGCTGGGGCAGGGTTTGGGCGCGAAGGGTGACGGCATCACCGTGCCGGTGGTGCTGAGATCTCAAGTAGCCTCGCTGGGCTTGGGAAAATCGGCGGAGGACGATAAGTGAGTGGGCGTTCCGACACGAGATAGATGCTGAATGAAGGTGGTGGTGGTTTGAGGGGTGCCGCTATCCTTGTCGTGGTGGCGGAGGCAAGGTTTTATGCAAACGTTGGTCCTGGGTGTGGGCATTAGAATTTCTGCCGGACATGCATATGTCCGTGACGAAAACAATTTTTAGCGCGGGCTGCATTGACCGCAGAGGTCCGGAAATATTTATGCGATTCGCTTGGATGGATCGTACCGCCTTAGAGTTCGTTTTGCCACGGTATCGTTGCGTGAGCACCTCATGTTGCGGCACCGTCGTTGCGATCTCCCTGGGTAATTTGGCTGACTTTTCGTTGCTTTGTTTTTCCTTCCTGCGCCGTAATATAGGTTCACGGAAGAGGCCGCGAGAGAGCGCAAGAAGCTGGACTCCGAAGTGGTGGAGACGAAAGAGATGAAAACCAAGAGGCTCGAGAAGGCGGTGCGCGAGGAGACCATCAAGGAGCAAGTCCAGGTACGTTTTCTCGGCGCCTTGTGTGGTAAGCACGGCTTTGTACAACGTACGTTTTCTCGCATCTTGTGCGGCTAAGACGGCTTTGGACATGAGGTCGCCTTGCCATTGTCGCACATCAAGTCGTTCGGGGTACCGCTGCCAGATGTGTTCCTCTGGAGAGGTGACCGTGATCGGGACGACGGTCTGGTCGGCGTGAAGTTGGTGGCGACTCCGTCACGCGATGATGTACGGAAAGATGATTCACTTCCAGCTGCCTGATTGAGGCGGGGTTTGTTTTGTGTTATAGGTGATGAACAGTAATGCCTCGTACCGGACTGGCCCCGTCAGTGTCCACTCTCTATCGTGCAGCTGTAGGCGCTCAGACCCACCTGTCCCCCCTTGCGCACACCGCTCTCAATATGTCGACAACCCACCGTCAAAATTGTGTATTGCACTTGTCGCCGGACCCGCAGGAGATGAACAAGGAATTCTTCTGTGACATCTGCAACAAGCAGTACAAGAACGTTGGCGAGATGAGCAACCATTTGAGTTCATACGATCACCACCACGTCAAGGTGAGCATACCGAAATGGCACCTCATCCTATTTTTATGTTTTATTTTCTTGTCGGCGGAGGATACTGACTCTTGTCGAAAGCGTGGTGATATCCCGGGTTGGAATTTGCGGAGATCTCGCTTTTACGCTGACTGGCACTCTGAGCGCCTGCAGTCGTAGGCAAAGCCGGCTGTCTCCATAATCCCGTTGACTAACTTGCGGGCGATCAAAGGATTGCCTTGCTCTAGACTTCATAATTCGCTGCATACAACGCTATCGTCGGGATTACGTGATGTGAGGATTCGACTGGGCGTCGACTGGGGCGAGGAGGGCCACCGACGCGGCTTGACAGAAGCACCTAAAACACGGGAGCGCCCGACTCCAGATTTGAAAGCGTGCAAACGCTTGGCTTGTGTCAGCCGCTCTATCGCGCTCGTCCATTGATCTCGTGGATTATATTTGCGATTATTTCTGGTGTGCTTCGTCTGCTTTACGCGGGTTTCTAACATTCGCAAGCTCGACCTTCTGACTGTTTATCGAAAAAAAATTGGCGAAAATTGTTGCTTGGTTGGGACTAACCAGAACCAATCCGAGGAAATGTAAGCCGCGACCACGATGTGTCGTTGCTGATTGGTCGTGCAACGGAATGTCGTTTTTTTCATTTTCGCGTTTTTTAGCGATTAAAAGAGGCGGCGGAGGCAGAGAAAGCGAGACGAGGGAAGACTTTCAACCGCGACAAGGAACAGAAGAAGGAATGGGAGGAGATGCAGAGACGGTTAGAGGCTACGAAGGCGGCAACCGGGGGCGGCGCGTCAACCGGAGCAGCACCGCCACCGTGAGCAGCACCCCCCCCCTCCCTCCACCCGTCTCCTTCCCGTCCACTTCGGCAATGTGTAGCGTGCAAGCTCGACTAGTCTAGCCATTGATATTTGCAATTTATGCCTTGCCCTGCATTGTGTAGCGTGCATGTTTGACTTGTCTAGACATCGATATGTTGCGATTTATGTCTTGCCCTTGTTGGTGTTGACTGCTCGACGTTTTGCTGCCATGTCGAGGCGCAGTGGGTCGGAAATAACAGCCCTCGGTTACCTTGAAGAGATTGGCGCCTTGGCACCCGATGTCATGCCGAGGCAGCCTCGCCGCAAATATCCTGCTATGTGCACTGTAGTTATGGTCCAGAGAGGCTTCGCAGACTCTCGGAGCTTGTCTGCAGTACGTTGCATCAATCGCTTTTCTCATCCTGTTCTCTTTCCGTGAACATCGTTAACGGTAACACATGACCCATCCGCTTGGCATACGGAGCTACCGACACGCCGAGACTACGCAGGCTTCCCTAGGATATTATAACATGACGCTTTCCTAGGATCCGTACATGACGCTTTCCTAGGATCTGTACGACAAGAACCCAACGGGAGACCTCTGCATCTTCCGCCGTCCGTGGTTTTTTTTTTCAGACCGCGAAATCCAGATGGTACAGGACAGCAAGGAGGGGAAGCTGCGGGCATCGCCCCCGCGGAAAAACGCACTTCCGTCAAGTTCGGGCTAGGGATGAAGAAGCCGGGAGGGAAGAGCGGGGGGTTTCGAAGAAGATAGTTGGCCTTTCAAAGGCTGGCATGAATGCGGGCTTAGTCAGGGGAAAGGGGGGAGAGCGGAGGAATCGAGTTGGTGCCTCGATGAATGTATTGATAGACCGTGATTTCAAGGCTTGTTCATGCGGTATCAGCTGTTATTTCACACAGCAACTAATGTTGATACTGAAGTATTCTGATAATATGCCACTTGGTGAAACGCAGCCCAGCGATATCCAAGCAGTCGCCATAAAATAAAAAAAAAAAATCCGTGTGTGGAGACAGCAGCGCTTATCTCCAGAAGGTTTGCAGCTTAGCGAGCGGACCGAGTTGCTGATTAAGCACTGAGGCGATTTATAGTGGGACATAAAACACAAAAGACAGGGCCCCGGGTCGAGCTGAGACCCCGCGCGCTGGAAATTCCCACTGCCAACCGCCCGACGGTCGTTGTACGGAAAGGCAAGACGCCTATCCCCACCGACTGTCATGTGCTGGACCAGGTGCATTTGCACTTATCACCATGCAACGGGGGGGAAGGATGGGCTTGAAAATCGGCGAATGAGAAAAACGGACAAGGGTGATGAGCAGCTTTTTATCTCAGGCCGCTTCCTCGAGTCCTATCAAAAGGCTGTGTTTGTTTATGTTCCGGGTGGAACATGGCCCGGCTGGAACATGGCCTGCCTACATTACATGAAGGGTTAGGGAATCAGCGATGGTACATGTGACTACACCGCCTGCAATTGGTCCTTAAGGCTTTTGGTAGACACGTACATTTACGAGCGCACAAGGTTCGGCGTATGGAGAGGTAACGCGTGTTTTAGGCGTTTAGGTTGAGTCATTGTTGGACGGGTGACGTCGCAACACGGAATAAAGACAAGAAGCCTGCCACGCCACCCAACACCCAAAACAGATCGAATGCGATTCGGTATGTCTCGGCAGCCATGTAGGATCGAGCAATAATCCGTGAGCAGATCAGCTGCTGTTCTCCAGTCTACCGCCACCCATCCCCGTAGCTTGCCACTTCTATTAACGGTGCTTGCGGTACGTACAGCAGCTAAATTAATGGCTAGAAACCATTTTCAAGCACGAGGCTCATAACCTGTTACTGCTAAAGGATCGTTTCCGAGGGCAAAATTAAGACAATGGTGCCCGTATCATAGCAATGCATGCCGGGTCAGTAAGACCACATAGCTCGGCCACGAGGTGTATCGCGGTGTAAAGGAGGCCCATCCCAGCATCTTGACACACAACTCTAACAAAACAGCACTGGCTGCGAGATCGATGTAGAACTAATAGTTATAGGGCTCCAACCGGAAACACGTTTAAGAGTATTGAGCCCCTGTCAGTACCCTCTCACCGAGACTGGTGCAGATACTATCGTTGACATAATCCCCTTCGGCACGCTTAATCGAACTATAGACGTTGGGGAATGTGCGCGCGATGAGGTTGGCAGCTTCATCTATAGAGCGGTGTCGCTACAGTGCTGTTACTTACTTACTGGTATGATACACACTTTGCCGGAGCCAGTGGCGCACGCACCCAAAGTACCGTGCGGCGTGCTGCCCCTCGTCGACCGGATTCATACTGCACGTCAACTGCAACACCTACATATATGTACAATATGCGGTTTAGACTACCGGTGCAATCGGAAGAGTAGCGCCATGGTGTGCTGTCAGCTTGCTGTAGCCCATCTTGCCAAATGCATCCCTCTGTACCGTACACCCGAGCACAACTTGTGCACTTTTGCCCCAACACTGTAAAAATACACGCGTTGGGGAAGATCAGTAGCTGACCGCCGTTCGGATGGCTTCCAGGACCTTGAGCCGGCTGGGCAAATATAACTTTTCGAAGACGAGGGGAAAGGGGGTGTCGTACCCACATACCCGCTGCACTGGCGCCTCAAGGTGCAGGAAGCATCTCTCCTGTGGGTGCATTAACAAAGAGCAACAGGTCAGAGGCTTGAAGCGTGAACCAACGCGCCCTCTCGAGCGGGGAAAACGCGAAACGAACCCTCCTCGGGGGACATTCGAGGACAGGGAGCAATCACAGCGCAAATACTGTGCTCGATGTTCATTATAACGGGTACCATATTCCCGAAAACAGGCGAGAACATTCTGCACAATCAAACATCACGAAAAACAAGCAATCGCGTGCTTATAACAACAAAAAGGGCAACGAAAGCAACAACCCGAACGTTCTAGGACATTCAAGAGCGAAGCTGAACTTGGACGGGCGTTTCTCAGTCGATCGTCACCGCTATGCACACGTCCTCCAAATGGTTTCCTTCGATTTTCAGTCGTGATTTGTTTTGTCACCGTGCTCTGCAATCGATAGACCCGCGATATTCACAACCATGTCTCCCAGTCTTATGCACCCTGTCAAGTGCTTGCTAGGCACGCACCAGCCAAGCCTACATCTCTCCCAAGTTTCACTAGGCTGCGCACTCTGATGTTTCCGCCGCGCACTTAGCGCTCCTACAAAAAAATGCGCTGTTCCTACGAACGGGGCACGCATGTAGAGGTCAGCATGGCTAGCACGGATAACAGCGCTAGTCAGAGCATTCCGGGGATTGCCTTGGTGATGAAAACATATTATATCCGCCAACACGGACGGCATTGTCCATGAAACACAACTAAAATTATATTTCCAAGGTTATAATGCCTTCGTATACACTGCCTACCAAATCACTAACAAGGGTAGCGCGGCAAAGTAAAACTGAAACCGCGTCTGCAAGCGGGCTCAGCGGGGGGGGGCGGAGGGGGGGGGATGTGGAGATGATACGACGCCAAATGCGAAGGCGTTACCTACTGAGTTTAAGAGGTAAAAGGTCGATCGACTACCCAGCTAAGGGTAAGCCTTTTAACAGGGGGGTAAAACATACGATGCCCTGGAAATTCTCTGACAAAGGTGGCACGAAAAAATATCGCCTGTTTCATCTGACTCAACACCACCCGGCATGGAGCGGAACGAAGCATGTAGCTCACCTGAATGTCAGCCGCTATCTCGGCGGCGAAACCTCCCGTCTTCGGCGCCTCGTGAGACACTACTAGCCTGCCCGTCTTTGCCACGGAGCGGCTGACAGTGTCGAAATCCCACGGGAGAATCGTCCTTGGCGCGAAACGACGAACGCAAACAGGGCAAATGAAAGATTTCGTCAAATGTGTTGTAGCGCACAAGAACGTATACTGGCAGCTCGGTATGCCTCCGAGCTTCTATAAAACCTTATGCCGTGCCTCCTCCGTGTCCGACACAGGGTTATCTAAGAGGTAAACAATCGGGTCAGTTCAGCTGTCGTAGGTGCTGTAGTCGACAGTCAATCTGCGCGCATCATTGCCCGCAGACGTGCTGATTTCATTACAGGTGATCGATACGACTGTCATGCAGCACCACTGACAACCATAACTCTTCCCCGTGAACACGGAACGGACCCTTGGTTAGTTTTTGTGGCGTTTACTGCAACAGTTGCATCTCCCGACGACTATAACGACTACTGCTATTATATGGGCACCTTGCGGTATCGACCCAGGAAAAGAATTGTGCAAAAACCTGTCATGAAGCAACTGCAGCCATTTTGTGTTTGTTTTCATTATTCCGGCTGCAGCGCCTTGGCGTTATCGAGGACGACATACCTGAGGTCGATAAGCTCACAATCGATGCCCTCCTTGCTTGCTTCGTCACACGCTGCCGACATCACTTGCAGTTGTGCCCCCCAGCCGACCTACCTCACGAGACGGGAAAACAAGCAGAATGCACGACGAAGTGAGGGCCAAGGCTGACAGAGCACAGCGGGGCCACTTGCGCTGTACCATGCGGCGTGACTCCGGGCGTGGCCACAGGTTTCACACCGCCAGTCACACCTTGCCTTACCCACGATCTAGCAATGGCAGTTTTGGCGGCAACGAACAAACTTGACGGGTATACCGCTTGGATGTGTCCGATGGGGTCGCACCCAGTACGTGCGGTTAACTGCTTCACAAAATCTGCCCCAAGTCGCACGCAGCACGTGGGGGGGGGTGTACTCATTTCATGTATAGCCGTGGTAATATGACCAGACCTTCGCATCCATACAATGCCGGAACGGAGCACGTCGGATTTTCACCAGACAGACATCGCGTGCATCACGCGCGAAGAACCGAGAGGTGTTCGGTGAGTCGCATGAAGGGTGAGCTGCATCCTACTTTTTTTTAGTCTTACTTTTACTTTCCAGCTTCTTGACAAGCCGTGGTCACAGGTGTCGTCTCTTTCCCCCCCGGTACGTGCCTTCATTTTTATCGCGCAGAGGGTTCAGCATTCCCATCGCTCGTCGATTTTCATCGAATTTTGCTAACTCACGCTCTCGCGCTTTCCGCAGTCATTTTGAGCACAAGAAAAAGTCCCTACGAGTACGAGTATGCACTCGGGGGGGCTCGAACCTGCGAAATCGACCTTATTGGATACGAGCTTAACCCACTAGACCATCGGGGACGCTACTAAGAACCACTTGTGAGGCGGACTTCAGCATCTTTTGCGTACATTCTTGCATGTGGATGACAGCTTTGAATGAATTGAAAAAAAAGTGGTTTGGCTACTTCCAGAGACAGAAATTGGGATACTATGTAACTGCCTCGTGGGTGCCTTACCATATGCACACTTCGTGATATCATCCCCCTTGCGCGGAGTGAAGGTTCTTCACGCCGCACAATATGATCTAACTCGACCACAATCTCGGTTACCGCCAAAACATAAAAACAAGAAAAAAAAAAGACGGTACCCTGGTGGTCTAGCTCACGTAGTGCGAGGCGTGTTTTATATCGTCGTTGCCAACCGACGCCAACCTCAGGGCTGTGTGTGGGGGGGTGAATTGGGGTACGGGGAAGAGTCGATGGATGTAGTCACGATACAGTGGGTACCCCGATTTAGGAGAGGTGTGGTCCAGGCCGAAAATAGCTCTCTTAACTAGCCTTCTCTCTTATCCCGACTAAAGAGAGTTTATCTCTTTAAGTCGGATATTCAGCGAAAAACGCGATTTTTCATCACTACATGAGGGGCGGCCGAGTCGAAAGTGCGTTGGGGTGGAATTCGACACCCGTAAGAGTCATGAATGCATGGTGAAACAATTAATCTTAATGTAGTTGCACGGAAGTCGAACCTAACAATGTCCCGTTCGTCCCATCACTCCGCACTGCATACTGTATTGTATACCATGCAGTGTACCTTGCAAAACAAAACATTATCTGCTGTTTATGCGTCTTGCGACACACTCCCCGTCTAAGCCCTGCGCAGATCACCGCTGATCTCTCTGAAATTTCATCGACTGTGGAAAAATAATATTTCCGCGACTGTGGAAAAAACAAAACACAAGAGCAGTACAAACAGACGAACTGAAAGCATAGAACAACTATCAACGTAGAGCTCTAGCACAACAAAGTATCGTAAGGTTGGAATTCGTTATTTACCCCCCAGAGACTGGATGGACTCCCTCGCCCTAAAACAACTTGCCTCCTCTACAACTCTATGAGCGGAAAAAATCTCGTATTTTGGCTTGATGATCGCCTTCAAGCGGCCCAGCCCTGGGGTCTGGTCGAGTGTCTTCTTGATCTTATCAGCATCCTTCTTGATTCGAAAGACGATCGATTCGCCGATGCCGAAGTGGTTCGCCACGTGCTTGACTTTGGCCCGCTTCGACGCATATACTCCAGCACCTCGCCCTGCTGCTGTACCGACGTCCTTTTGCGCCAGTCAGCCCCACGAGCCTTCTGTTTGCTCGAAGGTGGCTCGAGCCTAGCAGGCTTAGGAGCAGGAGACTTGCGCCTGGGTGCAGCGAACTTGAGCCCAGCAGGCTTGAGCGCAGGAGCCTTCTGCTTGGGAGCAGCGTGCTTGAGCGCAGGAGGCGCCCTGCTGCTGTCGCCTGAAAACGTGGTGCACCCCCCCTCGCAGATGCGGTTCATCTCGGTGCTGCCCAGCGGATCTTCTACACCACATATACTGTGCAGGTACCCACCGCAACACCTACATTTCTGGGTTGTGAAACCTGGAGGACCTGGTGTGAGGTGCTTGAGCTTGCAGAGCATACCCGCAGCACAGGGCATGGTTGCAGACCTCGCCGTGCTCTGCAGACCAGAACAGCCCTCACAAAACTCGGGGCCTCCACATGATGGAAAGGCGTGTCGAACCCGATTTAAGAGTGGCTGGGAAAACACGGGAAAACCTCTATCTCTTTTGTTTTGGTCCCGGCCGATTTGCCCTCTCTTAACCGTACTATTATCTTACCTTACCCTCTCGTAAGTCGGGGTACCCACTGTAGTTCTCTCTTTCTCTTTCTCTCTCTCTATCCTTCCCGCACAATTAGAATGCGAGGAACACAAACTTCGATGTATGCCACTGTATCGTCGGTGAATACGTTAGCTACGCTTCCTTACACGTTCGTCCGCGACCCACAGTAGTCGTTGGGATCGTCGGGAGAGTCCGTGTTCTATTTTCACGGGAAAGAGTTATGGTCGACCGCCGAAGTGCGCCCATAACCAATACTTGTCAGCAATTGGAAACGCACCGAGGACCGCATCCTACCCAAGTCACCATTCCCAAACTGGGAATTGTATTTTCTAGAGGGTACACGCGAGAGTGCTGTTCTCACCAGGGTCACATCGGTGCCCGTACGCATGACGTCCGCCGTCCCCAGCGGCACTTCGTAGTCGCTGTCGGGTACGTCCTCAACGCTTGTCCGGTACAGTACCTTGGGCTCTAGGAAGATCACCGGGTCCGGTTCTCGGACGGACGCAAGCAGCAGCCCCTTAGCCTCCGCCGCATTCCTCGGCATCACCACCTGAGCACCAATGGTTGCGTGGCCGAGCAGAGCGAATGCCTCTCCAGGTCATCGGAAAATCCGCGTGGGCCTCCGTACATGCCGAAGTCATGGGCGGTACGTGAACTACTTTGTGGCGCTGACCTTCTGCGTGAACTTGGAATACGTTAGTAGCACCATTTGTCGAGGGTCTTCTTGGACACTGGTGGTCCGTTTGAAAATTGCTTGGGTGTGCTCGGTTGGTTATTACTCAACTGCATCCTCCTGCTTTTGTGGTTGTAGTGCTGCTATGTGATGTGAGCAGAATGCCAAGCCTGTGTTGCAAAAGCGGACGCGCATTTATGGAAACATTGATCCCAACTGGCGTCCGTTTCCACTTATACACCGACGCCCAACCGAATATTAACATTGACAGGAATAAGTTCCGCTTGGTCGTCCTGTACGATACACCTACAAAAAGCGATCACGAAAAAAACGTAACAATTGCGTAAATAGCATTAAAAAAAAAACGGCCACCGAACAAAGCAACAACCTTATCTGTTAGCACAGCAATCCAAAACAGACCACAAAAACAAAAACAGCAAAAAATGTGGTCTGCGACCACAGCGTTCGGGATCGCTCGCTCTTTTGCGTGAGGGACCAACGAAAACTGCACCTTCAATCCCGGCGTGTGCGTGAAGTAGCTTTCCGGAGACTGCGAGTGGTAATGCCCCCCGTGGCCCACGGCCCCACACGGAGCCCGGATAGTAAGTCCACCGCAGTTGAACTGGTCTCCCGATCGATACCTGAACTTTGCAGCTTCATTCACGATCTGTCGAGGTCACGCGGCCGAGGGCAGGCATGAGGAGGACACGGCGTGCTCTAACAAAAGCATAGCACAGTGCTCTAACAGAAATTGGGCGAAATCAGCTAGTTTCCGCAACGCCCCGAGCTATAAACGTTTTGAAACCAGGCACAGCGTTGACTACAGTGAGGTCTGCCTCCCTGTCCGAAATATTCGACGCTTTTTTTTTCCCGAAAACCGTCGCAGCTACAACGCGGTCGAAACAAGTTAACCATAAAACGGAACGGTGCTCCCCGTTTCTCTCTAACCTGGTCGAAGGCCGGAAATATGTAGTCCGCAAACTGGGGCCGGACAGCGTCGTGGAGGATCAGCACGACGACAACAGGCAGTAGGGACAGGAGAAGATCCGCGCGACAGAAAAAACGATACAACAGGGAGGATGCGGAACGCCGAGAAAGAGGAGGTTTATTGACCTGACTATCGGGCAGCACGAAAGATGTCCGAACACAAGTGGAAATAGCACTAACAATGAGACGGCCAAGCGAAACATAAAGTAGAGGGACAGCCGCCTCAACGCGAGCACAGGTCCAGAAATATTTAAAAAGCTTGCGGTCGAACCCCTGCCGAAGGACGATTGAGTAAGAAAAAAAAAAGAAATTCGTACATGTACGTGACCTGTGAGTCAGACCAAATCGAAAGCTGATCCGAAACTTAGGTTAACAAGCTGCTTGATACGTCGATCGCACGTGTTCTACATTGCTCGCGACTCCTCGTGAAAGGGCATAAACCGGCGCCGTTCCTAAGGCAAACACACACAACGGGTAAGGGAGGCCGACGAAAAGTCGCGACAGATATTCTCCTGTTCTTTGTAGTCGGGGTATTTGTGCGACAGCAGGATTACACTGAGTTGAGCGGAGTTCACACACGTACAGTGGCAGCAAGCAGACCGTGGCAGTAGCAGCAAGCATAAGGCGAGCCAGTTTCGGACAGACATGGGCAGAATAACCCCCCTATACAGGAGGAGGGTAAGATAAGCAAAAAGGTTTTGATGTCATAAATTACACGAAAAAAACGTATTGAGTGCCCAAATATTCGAGGTGTCTCTATTAGGAGCAGGATCGGTGTTCCGTCTCGAGAGGGATGCGTGACCAATTGTCAAATGACCAAGGCAAGCAGCAAATGCGTACGGGGGGGGGGGGGGGGGGGGGGGGGGGGGGGGGGGGGGGGGGGGGGGGGGGGGGGGGGGGGGGGGG
>JAYJMJ010000309.1:2299768-2312431 GCA_036873875.1 Laminaria ephemera
CCCCCCCCCCCCCCCCCGCGCCCCCCCCCCGAAAGCAAGGCGTCCAAAACCTCAGGATTGCGGCACACGCTCACGAAGGAATACAGCACACGCGCTCAGAAAGAAATCTGTGGTAAGTTGCGCGCTTTAGAAGGGGATGGCGAAGTCGGGCACGGAGCCCGGGATAAGCGCGGCGGCGATGAAAGAGGCCCAGCAGAGCATGGCCGCCCTGCCGTTCTTGAGCTCCCTCATCTGCATCTTCTTCTGCGCAGCCTCCGTCTTGGGCCATCCCTTGAAGGGGTCGTAGAACGGGGTCGTCGCGCCGGACTGCTGGTGCCTCCACTGCGCGGCCTCCGCGACGCCGCAGGCGCCGATTATCTGCGCCCACGCCTCCGGCGCCGTCTGGAAGAGGGCGTCGATGCCGTTCGCCGACTGCACGTCCGTCGCGTCGAACATGCCGAATATTTCTGAAGGTGGTATTATACAATGAACATAGAGAAGGCATAAAAAAAATTAGTTCAAATATAGGAACAAGAAACAACTACCTGACACTAAAATAACCGTACATTAAATACTCCTATTTTGTAGTGGAGAAAAACTGCGAGTACCCGCTACCAGGTATAATTTGCAGGGCAGTCCTCGGGAACGATTTTTGATCTACAACTTTTCCTGCGGGAATTAGCCACCACGGAATTCACGGGATTTTTTGTACGGGAATCAGCCGCTACGGTAACCCTTCCCGCGGGAACTAGCCACCACGGGAATTCACGGGATATTTCGTACGGTAACTGGCCACCACGGGAAACCTTCCCGCGGGAACCGGGCACCACGGGAAACCTTCCCGCGGGAACCGGGCACCACGGGAAACCTTCCCGCGGGAACCGGGCACCACGGGAATCCTTCCCGCGGGAACTAGCCACCACGGGAATTCACGAGAAATTTTGCCCAGAGAGCGCCCACCATGGAATTTCACCGCACTGAATGAGCCACCGCGATATCCTATAAGTTATAAGTGCTCATAACTACCTAGTAGCACCTGCATGCGCGATATCTGATATGTCTCGACGTCGGCTGTGAGCAAATCATCGCACGCAAAATAAATGAACATCGACACCACCAAAACTGAGCAAAACAAAACGCGTTATTCTTACGTTATTCCAGATTCCAAACTATAACAGGAAGCAACCTAGGCGATGCGACAAATGCGTCCAGCAAACTAGTCCGCTTTGGTTACCCGCTATGTATCCCGCACAAAGCACAGCGCCCACCTCCTCCAAAACATGCCAACATTAGGACATCCAAGCATAGTACACGTAAAACGAAAAATACATAAAATACAAAATATACCCAAGGCCCAGGACCTGTTCGATGCCACCCCCCCCCTCGATAAGGATAAGAACACGTACGTGGCTTGACGTCGGCTATAAGTTCTCCATCGTATACATCACATGTACGTTATTGTACTGAACAAAGCGTTTGAACAGAGCAAAACACTGAAAAAACACTGTGCAATGAACCCGTGCACGCGGGTAACGCGGGAATCTTTCCCGCCGGAATCGTTAATTTTAGGACTGTTTTAGTTTGGACGGGAATAGGGAAATGGATATTTCCACGGGATTTTACTGTACGTGAACGGAAAAACCACGGGAAAACAGATAATTCCACGAGAATCCTTTGAGTGGGAATGGGAAATCAGGATTTCCACGGGAACGATTTGGATGGGAATGGGAAATCGATATTTCTTCGGGAACTGTTTGGGTGGGACCACGGGAATGATATTTGCACGGGAACGGGAATTAATCCCAATTCCCGTGAAATCCTGCGGGAATTTTCCTGAGGACTTCCCTGGTTTCCGCGAGCGCTGCTGCTGTGGTGACGGCTCTGTGCCGGGTGGACGATATTTTGCGAGCCAGCTGACGCTCGTACTCGTTAAGATTCTGCCCTCTTGGAATTTGGTAAAATCCCGAAATTTCAGTAAAAACTGACATATTACACGTATCGTTAAGATCGATCATTACAAGCTGCACATATATATGGTGAAGGAAGCATGCTGCCATGTTGCCGCTGTACGAAACACATACTTGAGTGCGGTGTAAAGCCAACGATACACATATGCAGTGCTATGAATATTATATCAGCCTACAGCAGCAGTTAGTATACTCGTAACTCGCAACCCGCAAATCACGGAAACGTGGTTCAGTGCGAGAGATCAGGGCAATCCCTACACCAGCAGCAGCAATAATCGTGGCCTGAACAACAGCAGGAACACATATTGCTCTATCCAGAACAGAGGTGCACGCGGTGTTCGCATCGTCACCGCTGTACGAGTGCATATTGATTCACATATAATTTCATATGATATTCACTGCGGTGTAAAGCCAAGGATACACATATTTGCAGTCCCATATTACAGGAGCAGTTCGTATACTCGTACTTGCAACTCGCAACCGCCGTGGCAATGTGGTTCAATGCGAGAATCATACAGAGCAAGCCCTACATCAGCACACCAGTAGCCTGAACGATAGCAGCAGGAACACAAATATCTGCTCTATCCAGAAGAGCGGTACGCACAGCGTTCGCATCGTTACCGTTTATACGACGACTTTTTGTTCACGTTGTATATGATCCTTGTAATCCTTCCTGCATGGAGCGGCCCTAAGCCCTAACCCCGACCGCCTGAAGGAAAATTCCCGGAATAAAGCTGTAAAAAATGGGGAGTTTGTGTGCACTTTCAACCATGCTGTCGAAGCTGGGCCAAGTCGTATACGCTAAGTAAGGGCATGGAGACGAACCCCGGCTTCGCTTCTCTTCAAAAATCAATTCCAGGTATCAATTATGGCAACACAGGCCGTTCCCTTCTGCGAGAAGCGTCTAGCGTCTGTCAATAGTGTCTAGGGTCTAGGCCGGCGTTGATACGGTCGGAAGAGGGGACCTGTGTAGTCGCAGTGGCGAGGCGTGTTCCAAATAAGGGAAGTTCCAAGTTCCTCCGATTCACAACTCTTTCACTGACCTGCCTTGTCCGACCAAATAGCATACCTGAACGCAACCTCTTATCTCCCCCTTTTGTGTTAGTTCTGCGAGCAGCGTCTATTAATAGCATCTACAGAGGATCTAAGATCTAGGCCAGCGCTAAGCAAACGGTCGGAAGAGGGGAGTTTTGCAGTGCGGAGGCATGTTCCAAATAAGGGAAGTTCCTTCGATTTGCAACTTTTTTCACAGTTCTGCTTTGTTCGACCAAATACCTAACCCCAACCTCTCCTCAACCCCTAGACTAGACTATTGATTTATATTTTTTTGGGATTAGCTGATCTACCGGCATGTTTGTGTTTCGCGTTGCCTCGTTCGCTCGTGCAATTCATGGCTGTCTGCATGTAGACCTGTCCCGGCCCGCCCCATCACACCAGAGGAGTGCCGAACACGCTCCTCCAAGCGTGCCGAACACGCTCCTCCAAGCGCGTGGTTTCCTCCATTTTACTGCGTCGTACCGGGCTTGGTCGTGTCCTTTCAGCCCCGCCGTTTACAGTACGCATCAGTTTCCAACACGTGATTGTGCAGGCGCGTACTGGAGGCAGCCAGGTTCAGTGGATGCTTGAAAGAACATGAGCAGGCCTGGTACGATGCTCTATTTTCTGCATCGTACCAGGCCTGCACGTGTTCTTTTAGCACTCACGGAGTCTCGCTGTGTCCAGTACACGTCCTTTTCGAACATGTGCTGGCGAAGGTGCAGGCGCGTACTGGCGACGGCCAGGCTCAGTTGGTGCTGACAGAACACGAATAGGCCTGGTACGATGCAGTGATTCAGAGAAAACTGCTCGCCTGGAGATGAGTGCTGCGATTAAGAAAGTTAGCAGGAAAGGGAGTGTGCCTCCCACCGCCTCCGAGTTTGACTTTTTCGGACACGCTACGTGGCGAGTTGTCGAAGCGCGTGGGTCACTCTTTGGTTCGGGGCCGCCGTTAGAGTAGATCACCACCGAAGGAAAGGTATGAGGCTTTAAGTGTCAGGCACCATGGGTGGTTCAGAGGGGGCTGCGGAGTTCCAGCAGCTGATATATCAGATAGCGGCCGTGGAAGCCGAGGACGCCGCCAATAGCCAGGTTTTAATGAACTTGGAGTAAGAAGGGAAGTGTTGGGAGGGGGTGGTTAGAAACGTCTTTAATTAGGCGTGAAAATAGTGTGGAAAAGCAGGGATTTGGGGGAGTTTGAATTCATTTCCTGACAGGGTCTAGTATCTAAAGTCACTGGGAACTTTGTTGTCACTGGTTGTGACTGTTACACTGGGATATGCCCTCTATGATCTACTACCTGTTGTGTCTTACCATAATGAGTGCTTGCATACTGACATATTCCGGCCTACCCCACCACACCACAAGCGTACCGAACACGCTCTTCCAAGCGAGTGTTTTCCTCTGTTTTACTGCGTCGTACCAGGTCTCGTCATTTCCTTTTAGCTCCCACTGAACCTCGCCTTCTCCAGTAAGCATCATTTTCCAACACGTGATTGTGCAGGCGCGTGCTGGAGACGGCCAGGTTCAATGGGTGCTGAAAGAACATGAACAGGCCTGATACTATGCTCTATTTTCTGCATCGTACCAGGCCTGCACGTGTTCTTTAAGCACCTACTGAGTCTCGCTGTCTCTAGTACGCGCCCTTTCGAACACATGTTGGCGAAGTTGCCGACGCGTGGGAGACGGCGAGGGTCAGTGGTTGCTAAAAACGGAAATGACGAGGCCTGGTGCGATCCAGGACTGAGGCTACGGTAGCGAGGGGCACCTTTAGGTCGTTGTATTTCGGCCGATCAGAGCCACTGTGAAGAGTGACTACCCTATATTTTGGCAGTCTTTGCTATTATACTTTGGTTTTTGATTTCGCGATATGCACCACCTTGGGATTGTTTGCTAGGCGCTGCGCCAAACAAAACCGAAAAACTCCTATTTTGAGAGAGGTAATGAGTCACTTGACCCAGTGGTCTAAACGAGGAAGTGAAAATGGGGGTGGCCCGCCTGCCGTAGCACCAGTTCCAGTAAGATAGAGGAAACTGCTCACATGGAGATCAGCGCTGCGACGAAATAATCGCGCAGGAAAGGGAGCGCGCCTCCCATTGCCTCCTAGCTTGTATTTTTCGAACACGCCAGCCAGATACCCAAGCGCTTAGATCACTCCTTGGTTAGGGGGCACCGGTAGGGAACATTCTCACGGAAAGAACGGTATGAGGTTTAAGGTTTTAGGCACCATGGGTGGTTCAGAGGAATGTGCGGAGTTTCAGCAGCTGAGAGACCCGATAGCGGCCGTGAAAGCCGAGGACGCCGCCCATCGCCTGATTGTATTAAACCTGGATTTGGTGAAAATAGAATTGAGAGGCAGGGGATTTGGGTAGTTTTACCTGTTCCGACCTTGACTCTAAAAAAATTAGAAATCTCACGGGCGCCACATCTAGTTCGTTTCTATGTTTTGTGCCTTTGTTGTGGTCCAGTCGTTATGGGCGCTCTTCGGGCATCTACTGTACCTGGTATATAGGTGTTTTTCTCTGTAATATAACTTCCCTTGTGGTACGATCCTTTTTTTGAGACGAATCAGACTTGTCTTCTTGATTACGATATTTTTCTTGATTTTCTGTTCCGTCATGTCTCTGGTTTTGACACTCACGCTGCACGTTGTTGGGTGGCTAGTGAAATAGCAATAATTCTACCGGGGCAATATCAGTCGTGTGACTTTCTCTTTTTCCGTCCGCTGCTGTATGTATTCCAACCCTTGTGGAGGTTCTTCGGGCATCTACAGTAGGTGTTTTGCTCTGTAATGAAACTTGCCTTGTGGTAACGATCCTTTTCGAGATGAGTCAGACTTCTTGAATGCCACTGGGCGTGTGGCTTTTCTCTTTTCCGTTTGCTGATCCTTTCGTGACGAGTCTTCTTGAATTCCACTGGGCGAAGCACAATGTGCGTCGTTTTTCTCTTTTGCGTCTGCTGACATTTTCGTGATGAGTCAGACTTTTACCAGTGGGCAACATCATGCGCGTGGATGTTGTCTTTTCCGTCTGCTGCTGTGTGCAATCCAGCCCTTTTGGAGATTCTTCGAGGAGGTGAGCTCCATACCCCGCGCGTCCTCGCACGAAGGCGCCGTTTTGGCGTACGTGAAGCGCTTCGCCGACGACCGCGGTCTGACCTGGCAGGAGGATGCGGTGGGAAACATTGTGGTCCAGCGGGCCGGGGCGAACGGGGGAGAGGGCGCCGCCACCGTCGTCATTCAAGGTGGCGCCCTGTGGGGGGGGGGTGTAGTCGTTGCCACGCATTGCCGTAATCTGTAAGACCATAGGCCCTCGCATCCCTACAATGCCGGGACGGAGCGCGTCGGGTTTTCACGGACCAGGCAGACTTCGCGCGGGGGGGGTGATCGAAATAATCGAAGCCTATGTCACGCGCTTCTTGAAAATAGTCCTATCTTGATCGTACATTGCATTGTTGCAAATAGGGTACATTTCTAAAATATGGTATAGGGTAATACAGTAGCAGTAACCACAGCACTAGCAGCAACCACAGCACTAGTAGTGACGACAGCAATAGCAGTAATCCTAGCCACGAGGCGAGACACTGCCACACTCGTAAATGGTCACCAAAGTCGCTTCCGACTGCAAGAGGTACGAAAAACGCCTCTTGGGCACAAGCGCTCGTAGCGGTGCACCTTACCAGCGATCGCGCCGAAAAAATAACCATCGAGCAAGGTCTTGCCGCTCCTTCGGCCGCCGCCACTGCCACCGCCACCGCCACCCTTCCGCCTCTTCCGCCGCCACTGCTGCCGCCGCGTACTTGGACTGTGAGTTGGCAAGACTTGTCGCCTACTTATTTGTTGGGTGGCGGAGTCAAAGCCAACTCACTCGCTTGGCGTTTATTGATAAACACCACACGTCGAACCGCACACGCGCCTGTCAGATGCAAATACGCTGAAGTCGGCAAATTTCCGGACACAACTATCATACCTAGCCGACTATTAACTAGTCGGCGACTTAGAGTCAGCCAAGTCACAGCCCTACAGCTGTTTAACTGTGATACCGGTAGCCAACTAGCACCTGGCCGGCGACTTTTAGTCAGCCGACTCACAGCTCACCGCTTTTTAACTGTGATGCCTAGCCAACTCCGCAAATTTCTTGACGCAACTAACAATCATACCTAGCCAACTATTAATCATACCTAGCCAACTATTTTAATACTTATAGCCAACCAATTTACAGCTCTACCGTTTTTTAACTGCGATAGCTAGCCAAGTCACAACCCTACCGCGTTTTAGTTGTGATTCCTAGCCAACCAGTACCTAGTCGGCGACTTTTTAGGGTTAGGGTTAGGTTAGGGTTAAGGTCAGCCGACATACAGCCCTACCGCTTTTACCCAATCGGTCGCTCAGGGCACGTGGACATGGTCACCGAGAAAAACGCGGATTCTCCCCACGACTTCTTGGCGGACCCTATCAGGCTCATGGTGGACGGAGATTGGTTGACCGCGGACGGGACGACGCTCGGCGCGGACAACGGGATCGGCGTCGCCGCGGCGTTAACCCTGCTCGACAGTGAGATACAGACGCGCCCCTAGACCTTTTACCACTGCTAACAAAACGATGTCCCACAATAGTTCCATGTAATTTGTCCACAAAAATGTGCGTGCGTTTCTAAAGGGGCTAGGGTGGGTTCGCGCAGGCCACCGACATTCCCCTCTATTGATACGAGTTGCAGCAGTGTTGTCGACATCGCTGTGCCTATGCGGCGGCGGCCCATCTCGGTGCACCATCGTCCGAAACACGCGCGTCGGGGTGGGATGCGGTGTATACGCCGGAGCGCCGTTAAGATTAGCGTACCGCGTGTCTCAGTGTCGCGAGAACGCGGGGCGGGTGGTCGTCCCGGGAGGGTTCCTAACATCAGCCGAAGCCGTCTACTGCAACAGTGCCAGCCACCTTCGGTATGCGCTGCCCCAGGTCCGACGCGGTCGATCGCCCGACGACGGAGGTACAGTCCTACTCCCCCCCACCTCGTCCCCCTCCCCCCACCTCGCCCCAACCCTCTCTCCGCACGCGTCCACACACAAGAACGCACCCTCCCAGAACTCACCCGCCTACCTGACAGGCTTGCCAACCCCCCGCCCCCTTCCCCTAACCATAACGCCTCGCTAAACGTTTTTCAGTGCCGGCTTCGTCGGGCGTGACCTTGCCGCCCCTCGAGTGCCTCTTCACCATTGAAGAGGAGATTGGACTTGTCGGCGCTTTCGCGTTGGATGGAAGCATGGTTAAGGGACGGACGATGCTCAACTTGGCGAGTGCAACGCGGCTTGTGTCATGCGGGGTGGCGGGAGTGGGTTGGGGTGGCACGGCGGGAGGGATAGTGAGAGTCGAGGACGCTCTGTGGAGTTTTGCAAAGCGTTCGGGTTTGGACCGTGGGTGGGGTGTTTCGTTTTGTGAGGGGCCGCGGAAATTTGGATAGATAGTTTCCACGATTAACCTTGCATCAGTGTCATCTCGCGCTTGGCCGTCCCTCTGTGGCGATCTCGGTCGCCCCCTGCGACACAAGGTTGCCGAAGTCTGCCTCACAAGCGGTTCTTAGTCGGAAATAGCTCACCCTTCATGCGATTCGCCGAACACCTCACGGCGCTTCGCGCTTGTGCAAGCAATGTGTGCCTGGTCGGTGAAAACCCGACATCCTCCGACCCAGCATTGTAGGGATGCGAGGGTCTATGGTCTCAAGACTACGGCCATGCATGATCATGAATAACGAGTACCCGTGCCCCCCTCCGCCCCCCGTCCTCCGTCGAGCAGGACACGGTCGAGTGGGGATCGCTTTTTGTGGGCTGTGCGGGAGGGGGCGACTCTTTGATAACGCTGCCGGTGGAGCGAGAAACCGTCGATCCCGCCCTCTACAGCTCCTACAGGTGGGCTGGTATTTTAGGCTGATGGCATGGTAGATTCGGGACGAGCTGTTTTTGGTTTTTTTAACGGAGCATACCATCAGCCGCCGACGTAAAGTCAACAAACTGAGGGTTTATTTCCGAATCGCCCGCAACAAAAAGACCAGCAAATCTTGGTACGACTATGGCTTTTTTTGTTTTTTTCACTGTTTTTTGTGATTCGTAGTGGGAGTTTGTCGCGGCGGTGGCTCCAAGAGCTGTGCTCGCTCGCGCAACCATTGACAAGACCACGGGAATTGTGGTAATCGCGGGGAGGGTGGGGCGGAACGGGGTCAGACGGGAGCTGAGAGGCGTTTTTGCGAGCGAAGCCGAAAAACATGCGGGATATAGTCACGAAGCGGTTGTCCGCCGCAAGTAACTTGCAAAGTTGAGTATCGACCACTCAACCGGTCGAACTCATAGCTGACGTAATTGAAATAGTTTTATAAAAGTACGTACCGTATAATACACAGAAGCGTTCGACGGGTAGGACAGTGACGCCGAACGGTGACCCTGGAGGTAAGGCGATCAACCGACAGAAATGTAAAGACAGTGTAGCTGTCGCTAGGAAATCGCGCAGCAGGATATTTGTAACTGTCGTCTATTGTGTGCATTGGTGGTCGGCGGACTCTTCAGGCAATTCTAAAGGGGTCCCTATTTTTGGCGCCGTCATTTTAGAAACTCGCATTCGCGTGCAAACATATACATAAATGACTCCGTGGGGTGCAACTGACTAGCTGGCTGACTGACAGGGTACTCGGCTTGTCGCGTCGACCGTACACGTGTGTGTCGCGTAGCATGTGTTTCGGAGGAACAGGTCTCGATATTTCGCGACACAAGCGGAACCGCCGATACCGCCCTGAGGCCTCGAGCACCGCCAAAGTGGATCAACATCACCATAACCACCACCACTACCACCTCCACCCCTACCATCATTACCAACACCAACACCACCAATACCACCAACGCCACCGACACCACTACTACCATCAACCCCACTATCACGACCAACGCATATGATCGCTTTCCTTTCGCCTTTGCCTGTCGCCACGGTTTCCCAAATGTTTTTGCTATTAGCGTTGCCGTGCAGGGGCTGATGGGCGGACACTCTGGCATCAATATTCAAGAGGTGTGACATACAAAGAGGTGTGCTGGTGTGCGGACGGCGGAACCGCTCCTGTTTCTGCCCCGCCGCCCCGATCAAAGTTGTTGTTGTTGTTGTTGTTGCTAAGGTTATTGTTGGCAGGTAGTTGTGGTGATGGTAGTGGTAGGTGGTGGTGGTGGCGATGATGGTGATGGTGATGGTGGTGATGGCGATGGTGGTGATGGCGGTGGTGCACGCTACTGTTGTCATCTCGCACAAACGATCGTCTCAGTCTAGGCTGTGGCCATATAGTAAGCTCAACGTATTGGAAGGAAAAAAAGTAGAGAACAGGTAAAAATAAGAAACAAAGCTCCCCAGGGACACTGATACGGTTGTGCACGTTACCTTATAGCTAAATAGATTAACCACAGCCGCCAGCGAGCCGATCACCTTGATGTGCGTTCTCCAGAGTGGGTTCCGCTCCCTCTTGTCTTGGTTTTACAGCGCTAACGACTGGCCTACCAAGTCACGTGACTATGTAGGGTAGTGGGTAATGCCATATAACCAACATCCTGCCCCCCCCTCCCCTCCCTCAACGGGATCGCGTGTACCACCTTATGCCGCACCGGGCGCTCAAATCGTTGTTTTGGTCTCCTTACGCTCTTGTCACTCGTGCACTATGGGTGCCGCCCCCCCCCGCCGCCAATTCCGCCACGCCGTGCGTCGTGCTTCCTCGCCCGTCGGAATATACTATTTTTCCGACGCATAAGGACCGCGGCAACGGACTCAAGCTCCTGGTTCGAGTCCTCCAGGCCCTCTCGGTGGACGTGCCTTCCCTGCGCCTGGTGGGGCTGAAGGGGGGGGACAAACACAACGCTATTCCCAGAGAGGCGTTTGCGACGGTTCTGCTGCCGAAAGGTGTGACTCTCCAGTTTTCACTTTGTCCTAGGGACGAAAACGCGTATTTTTAAGGCTGCCAGGTGGCATAAAGGACCGAACGCTTCAATACAGTGTCCGTATCTTGAGTGCGTAGAATACGTAACCTACGGTGTGTATGGATGTCAGTGTATCCAACCCTTGTTTCGCCGCAAAAATAATTTGACTCTAGTTCCAAGGGGTTTGTCCCCAAAAGCACGAGTGCAGTTCTAAACGAGTTACGTGACAAGTTCGATATGCCATTTTTGTATTGTGCATGCTTGCCCGAGCTTGGCGAAATGTTCTGTTTGTGTTTTCAGGAGACTCGGGGCACTCGATCACGGTCGGTGAAAATACAACGTGCTCCGTCCCGGCATTGAAGGGATGCGAGGGTCAATGATCTTAAGACTACGGCCATACATGATATGAGTGCACCCCACCCTACCCTACCCTGGCCTCTCTCTCGATTCGCGCCCCCTTCGGCCAATCTCCAGGAGACACAGCGGCGTTCGATGCTTCGAGGGAGACCGTGGGAAAAGTTCTGAGCGAGTTAAAAATGGAGTACGGTACAAAGGAGGCGTCTCTCACAGCGCATGTTAAGGAGAGCGATGGAGAGGCGGAGTCGTGCCTCGCCAGGGGCTCGGCGCAGCAATTTCTTTCCCTGCTGGAGCTTTTACCACACGGGGTGATCAAGATGTCGCACGATTTGGAGGGGTTGGTGAGTGTCTCATCCCTCTCCGGGGTTGTTTTTTATTAACAAAAAACCAAATACGTCAGCTGTGAATTCGACCGATTGAGTGGTCGATACTCAGCTTTGCAAGCTGCCTGATACGTCGGCCGCTGGGTGTGGGCGGGTACATGAAAGTGTACCGATCGCATTGTCGTTGGGTTGTTTTTTGTTCTTCGATAAGGTGGCGCGCACCGTCCGCTACTATACTGCTGCGTACTTTCCAGGACCAAGATCACATGCAGTAAGATTTTATTCCAGGGGTTGGGGGGTACGCTTTGCGACCCTACAGATGATACCGTTTGCCGATGTTATCGTGCTCTTATGAACTGTACGGATGAATACCTACTTCGTATAGGTCTAGCGCCCAGTCCCTTCTGTCCAAACATGTGAAGTTGGCAGGTCCAGTCTTAACCCTTATAGCACTGCACCCCCGTTATGGGGACAAGACACCTGGGATTAAGCTGTTATCATTCTAGGAGTTGGTCAGTACTTGTCGATTGAGGACGCTTTTGACCCTTAGCGCCCTAAGATATGCAAAACGTGTTATGCAACATTTCGCCCAAACGTAATGAGCGCCCAAATGTTAGAGGTGTCTCTATTAGCAGTAGGAATGGTGCTCCGTCCCGAAAGGGATGCGTGGTCAATTGTTCAAACGACTTAAGGCAAGCATCAAATGAGTATGCCCCCCCTAAACAGTGGCCACGACCGGAAAATAAACCAAGTCATTCGACGCTGTCACCCATATGCAAGAAGTACGCACAAGGTGCCGAAGTCCGCCTCACAATCAGTTCTTATTAGGATGCAGCTCACCCTTCATACGACTCGCCGAACACCTCACGGCGCTTCGCGTTTGGTGCACACGATGTCTGCCTGGTCGGTGAAAACCCTACGTACTCCGTCCCGGCATTGTAGGGATGCGAGGGTCTATGATCCTACGGACTACGACCATGCATGATCCGCTGATTGGGGGGGGGGGGGGGGGGGGGGGGGGGGGGGGGGGGGGGGGGGGGGGGGGGGGGGGGGGGGGGGGGGGGGGG
>JAYJMJ010000309.1:2344519-2364042 GCA_036873875.1 Laminaria ephemera
GGAGCTCACAACCGTGGCCAAGGCGGTCATGACAGGCAAGGGGGAGGCGGCCCAAGCCATGGACGCCGCTATCCAAGCCACCATCTAGTACAGCTGGAAGTGTAACAGCCATAACGGTATGTGGATATGCGACGGTAAGCTGGTACTGGCATCGTAATGAAGTGCTGGCTGGGGCGGCTTAGAGAACGGCAAACGCGTTCGACCGGCCGGCAGACGATTATATTTTTTCCTTGTCGCTGAAACTTGTTTTTCAAGCTCTGTTGACGTGACGTGATGCCGCAGACATTTTTCCAGCTTGCGCAAGAGAGCTGTCGCCCAGCCTGTAAGGCATGTCACGAGCGGCGCACCCTCGCCTCGCCCCCCCCCGAACGGAAGGGGGGGGGTGGCTTCCTTGCTGCGTTGATATATGAGCGCGTCGGTAAACAGCAGCAGATGGCGGCGTGCAGTCTTAATCTTCCAAGAGGCTACGACCCCCCTCGAAAGCAGCGGTGTTTACGACTTGGCTCGGCTTCGACGAAATGGTTGATAGTCCACACTAAATCCTCATTTCATCTTCTATCCGAGAATTTTCCGAGGCGGCCAGGGTTAGGGTTAGGGTTCAACGTGAAGCATGTTTCAGCCAAGTTATCGAAGCTGGGCCAAGGTCTATACAGCTCTCCTCGAACGATCTATCGGCAGTTTGACCGTGGGCGGCTGATGTAGCAGCGTCCGTGCTTTGAAGACGCCGATCGAGAGAAAGCAAAAAACGCCTTTCATTGTTCTTCCCATTACGTGTTACCTGGTACTATTACGTGTTACAGTACCCGGCACCACTATTTGTTACCCGGAACCATTTCGTGTTTCCCGGTACCATTGCGTGGTGCCTGGTACCATTACGTGTTTTTGTACCATAGTGTGTTACCCGGTACGGTTACGTGTTTCCGGTACTTTTGCTTGCTTCCTAATTGCATCTTTCCGCGTTATCCGGTACCATCACGTTTAGCCTGGTGCCAGAACGTGGTGCCTGCTGTATAATGCCAGGCATATTTCGCACCAGGTAGATATGGTAATAGTAACAACTATTTTCCCTCCCCTCTCGCCCTCCTCTGCACGCCCCCCATTGCGGTTCACACGTCGGATGTAAAAACATTCGGTGCTGTTGTTGCAAAACAGTACGGCGGAAGCGTAACCCCGGAAACCGTGGACGAGCTGATGGCGCAGCCCGACATCGACGGGGCGCTCGTGGGCGGTGCATCTCTGGACGCGGAGAAGTTCGGCCGCATCATCCACTACAAGCATTAAAAACGGATGATGACCATAGGCAGCAGCAGCAGCAGCAGCATCTTCAACAACAACAGCTGACGACAACAACACCAACAATAACAAACTCAACAACAACAAGGAGAGAACGGGATCGAGGAGCAACCAAGAAGTGTTTCGATGCCCTGAATGGTGTAACGAGGCAGGCGGAGGGGCCCGATCAACAAGCGGGCACCGCCCGTCGATCCCCCCTCCCCTCCCCGCCCCCCCTCCCCCCGCGCGCGCCGTCGCGTGGTGAATGAAATGTTTCGTGTTCAACATTGCAAGCGCCGCATTTATTTTCCGGCGGAAACGCTCGGAAGCGATGGCGGGGCGGAGCGGGCAGGTAGAGGTACTCGTAGTCTTTTTTTTATCATGTTTTGCGTGTTTTCTGTTCACTTCACGGCCCGGCCTGGTTTGGCCTGTCCCTCGTGAAAAGTTTTGCGGGGGGCTAGGGCTAAGGATATGTTCCTTTTGCTACTGGGAAAATGACCCAACTCCAATTCCAAGTAACCTGCAGTATATAATTAGTCCCCGAAGTGGGTGTGCAGTTATATAGGGGCTAAGGGGTACGGCCTGACCCTAAGCGCTCGCTTGTGCTGTTGGTTCATTCGCGCGGTCAACGAGAGAGATAGGGCACCCAGCACAAAGTTGTCCGCTGGTGATGCCTGGGACAAAAAAAAACTATGGTGATGATGGCGTTCGACGTTTTACGAAGGAACCAACAGACCCAAACTTGTTGGAGAGAAGGGTTATTTCTGGACGACAGAAGAAAGCACCAATGGCAATGGCAAACGTTCCTTTGGAGGTCTAAGATCTTTCAGCCCGAGAAGGCATCTCCCAGACCTATACTCCAAAAACAAAAGTGTTTATTTGTTCATGTCCGCTTAGTTCACAGAAGCTCTAGACCTACGCTGTTTTTTTCTCAAGTGATGCCTGACGAATTGCCCTTACCGGGACAGACGTCGGCAGCTGACACACACACGAGCGGTCCGCGCCAGCTCCGGGCTTCTCGGGCCTTCCCCCCCCCCCGCTACTTCCTGAGGGAGGAGCACGCGTCGTCCACTATTGGACAGACGCACACTTTCGGCAAGGTCAACACTTGCTGCTTGTTGTCTGGTAGCCTCTCGCTTCTATGTTTACAACAACAACGACGTCCTCACTCGTGACGTATTATTTTGCACAAGGAAGAAAAGGAACTTCGAGTTTGGTTGGGGAGCGGGGGGAGGGGGGGGGGGGGGGGTTCCCTCCTTCCTTGTCTTGTTCGTGGCACGGCTTTCTCGTCGTTTTTTCGTTTTTTCCCGTGTTTGCAAGGAGAAGAACACACCTGTTGTCGGCGACGTGCCGATCCTGCTGCAGCAGCAGCTGCTTCAGCGAGAAAAGCGGGCAACAAACAGCTCATGACGTGCTGGCGTCGTTCATACACATACTCGTCGCTACTATTGCTGAGTCTCACTACGACGAGGCTGTTGCACCGAAAAAATGTTTGCCAGGAGGGGACCCAATACACAACACGCCACCGAGAAGAAAAACAGATGGGGGGATTGGTTGTGTGAATTGTGGCATCATCTATCTGTGCGTCCATTCCCTGTGCATCACGCCGCACGAGACGATGAGTCTACGAGTACTGCCGTTCGTTGTTGTTGCTTCGTTGCTGAGTTGATTTGATGCGATGATGGGCTGCTGTGGTGCTGTGATGGTGGCCGGCAGCGTTACTATTATCCTCATTCATGCTGCTGCTGGTGCTGTGGTGGCTTCGTCCTTCGTCTTCATCACAACGCACATTTAAAAAAAAATGAAAATCACAAGCAGTCACAACGCTGCCATGTACGTACCCGGATGAGAAGCCACCACCAAATGTCGCCCTGTATAGATGACGCTCGTTCGTACTTAACCACCGCGTCTTGTAGCCTAGTTCTCTCCTTGAAAGCGATCACAACTTTAGGCAGGTTACGAAGCACTCTCTCCACGCTGAACAAACGACATAAATATCCTGGGCAAAAAAAAAACTGGCAAAATATCAAGTATCTTGCGAAACAAACAAAATAATACTCGTATCATTTTTTTTTTTTTTTTGCTCATCCCATGTGTTAGACCGGTGTCTTCGCGCTTTTTCTTTCTCCTTCTCCGTCCCTACTGCTGTTGTAGTAGTCGTAACTCAGATCTGGGGCCGCTAAGCAGGCTCTTCTCCCCCCTCCCCACTACGGTACGCGCCTCCATTTTTATCGCGAGAAGAATTCAGCACTTTCTTCCCTCGTCGGCTAGCGTCGAATTGTGTTTACCCACGCTATAAAGCGCTCTCGGCAGTTGGTGTCTCTAGAAAAAAAAAATACTCATACCGAGATTTGAACCCCTGACTCCAACCTTGGTAATATTCGAGTTTTAACCACTAGACCACCGGGGCGATGACGATGACGTTGACGATGCTCTCACATGTAATGCTCATTTCCCTGAACTCTACGAGTAGCCCGTGGTTACAAAAAAAAGGCTTAAGAAAGCATTCCGATGGAAGAAAAAACAAGTACCAGGTACAAAATAGTACGCTCACCGCATTAAACGCACAGGGCGCCCGAGAAGCCCGGAGCTGGCGCGCACCGCTTTTGTGTGTTTCGGCTGCTGACATCCTCCGTCGCAGTAGGGGTGCCAATTCGCCAGACATCATTTCAGGGGGAAAAGATATGTAGGTATGGAGCTTCTGTGAACAAAGCGGTCACGAACGAACAAACCAACACTTTTTTGGAATATCAGTCTGGTAGATAGATACCTGTACCGGGCAGAGCCCTCTAAAGGAACAACTGCCGCTTGTGTGTGTCGGCTACCGACATCCGTCGCGGAAGGGGCGACAAATCGTCAGGCACCGTTTGAGGGGAAACATGCGTAGGTCTGGAGCTTCTGCGAACAAAGCGGCCACGAACGAACAAACCCGCACATTTTTGGAATATCGGTCTGAGATACATACGTTTTCAGGCTAAGCCCTCTAAAGGAGTCTTTTTGGGCTAAGTAAGTCCACTAAAGGAAGACTTTTGGGTAAGTCTCCTAACGGAAGTTTTCGGGCTAAATCCTCTTCAGGAAGTTTTTCGGGCTATAAGCCCTCTAAAGGAAGTTTTTCGGGCTAAGCCCTCTAAAGGCTACCAGGTAAGTTCTTTTAAGGAAGTTTTTCGGGCTAAGCCCTCTAAAGGAAGTGTTTTCGCCGAAACCCTCTAAAGGAAGTTTTTCGGTCTAAGCCCTTTAAAGGAAGCTTCGGGCCAAGCCCTCTACAGGAAATCGTTTGGGCTAAACCCTCTAAAGGAAGTTTTTTGGGCTAAGCCCTTTAAAGGGAGTTTTTTGGGCAAGCCTTCCGAAGGAAGTTTTTGGGCTAAACCCTCTGAAAGAAGTTTTTCGGGCTATGCCCTCTAAACGAAGTTTTTTTGGCTAAGTCCACTAAAGGAAGTATTTCGGGCTAAGGCCTCTAAAGGAAGTGTTTTGTGCTAAGCCCTCTAAAGGAAGTTTTTCGGTCTATGTTCTTTAAAGGAAGTTTTTCGGTCTAAGCTCTTTGAAGGAAGTTTTTTGGCCAAGCCCGCCACAGGAAGTGTTTTGGGCTAAGCCCTCTAAAGGAGTTTTTTGTGTTAAGTCATCTAAAGGAAGTTTTTTGCGCTGAACCCTCTAAAGGAAGTCTTCAACCATTTTGTCGACGCTGGGCCAAGGTCTATACAGCCCTCACACGAACTGTGAGATCATGCTGACATCGTAACCCCCGCGACGTCGACCGGACAAGGTGGTTTCTGTACATTCCGACAATCTCAAACAAAAGAACATGCTTCCATTCGTTTCAGCCAATAAGGGAAAATGGGAGGTTATAGAAGTGTAGTTCGTAGAGAGAAAATGACATGTACACTAAAAAGTCTCAAACGCATGAGCTCGCCCGTGATAGGCAGTGCCCAAAGCAATCGTCGTGTAGAAGAACGAGCGCACGTTGGAGCAGAGATGGCAGACCGCACGAGCAAAAGGCACTACCGTAGCTGTCAGGCTAGCAGCTAGCGCTGTTGTTGTTTTTTCCACCCAAAGCTTCCATTTTTTTCACTCAAGAAGAGAAAATGCTTCATTTTTTTTCATCCACTGCTGGATACAGCGACACCGCAGTACAGCCAATGTTGGTGACGCACGTCTCCGCCTACAACCAGCGACCATTCGCAACTCCCAACGTAAACCGAACCGCTACAATAGTTTGGTCGTCTGGTACCAGTTTGGTCGTCTGGTACCCATGTATTTCGGCATGTTGACACCCGAAACGGGCCTTGGCGTCCCATCCTGTCCTGCGCCTCGTACCAGGCATCACTATCCTCCAACAGACGTCTATCCTACCCCCCCCCTCGCCTGGACACGCCGGAGCTGCTTCATCGCAGTCCCGGAACCCCTCCAAAGCTACGCCAACAGTAGTAGCAGAATAACAGCGGTAAAAACGGGAGGGACCCATCCTCTTCCTGCTCTTTGCGCCGTTTCTACAGCAGACGTGTACTACTGTTGTACTGCAACGGTTCAGTTGCAACCGCTCAGTTTGTGTAGATTCAGTCGAAACCGCTCAGTTGTAACGATTCCGTTGAAACCGCTCAGTTTGTAACCGCTCAGTTGTAGCCGTTCAGTTTGTAACCTCTCAGTTTGTAACCGTTCAGTTGTTACCGCTCAGGTGTAACCGCTCAGTTTGTAACCGCTCAGTTGTAACCGCTCAGTTGTAACCGCTCAATTTGTAACGGGTTTTTAGGCGAGCGTGAGGCCGATGGCTGATGCCATGGCCTTGCTGGTCTCGACACCCACTTGCGCTTCCGCTGCCTCGCGAGACCCTTCCGCCGCGGCCTCCATTTCCTTCTTCGATGATTCGAACGCCGCCTTCACCTATGTGGAAAACCGTGGAACAGGGGCGATTACGTGGGGAACCGTGGAATTAGGGTGATGCAGTCGAAAACATGGGAATTACGAGGAAAACCGTGGAGTAGGGGCGGGTAGAGGCGGTGAAATGGGAAGCCGTGGAAATGAGGTGATGACATGCAAAGCATGGAGACTATGTGGAAAGCCGTGGCATGAGACATGTGGGTGGTGTAATGGAAAACCGTGGAATTGGAGTTATGACGTGGGAAGCATGGGAACGATATGGAAAACCATGGGATAAGGTACAATGTGGAAAACCATGGCATGGGAGTCATGACGTGGAAAAGCGAGGATTTGCGGATATAAAAGTGGGAAACCGTGGCATAGGGGATATGACATGTAAAACCGTGGCATGGCCTCTCTGACGTGGAAAACCGTGCCATGTGTGGGTGATGACGTGGAACCGTGGAATTGGGGCGACGATGTGGAAGCGTGGAAACTATGTGGAAAACCGTGGCATGTGGGTGGTAATTTGAAAAGCCATTGCATAAGGGTTATGACATCGAACACATGACAACGATGTGGAAACCCGTGGCATGGGAATGATGTGGAAGACCGTGGCATGGGGGTTGTGACGAGGAAAACCGTGGCATGGGGTTTATTACATGGAAAACCGTGCCATGTGCGTTATAGCGTGGGAAACCGTGGCATGGGGGCGATGACGTGGAAAAACGTAAAATGGCGGTCATAAACGTGGAAAACCGTGGCATAGGGGTTATGATGTGGAAAACCGTGGCAGGGGGTTTATGATATGGAAAATCGTGGCATTCGAGGGTGATGACGCGGAAAAAACCGTAACATTCAGGGATGATGACGTCGGAAACTGTGACATACGGGGGTTATGACGTGCACAACGGCGGCATCGGTTTTATGACGTGGATAACCGTGCCATATGGGAATGAGGACGTGGGAAACCATGGGAATGATAATGTGCAAATCCATCGTATTGGGGTGATGGCGTGAATAACCGTGGAATGACGGTGACGATACGGAAAGCCGTGGCCTACGGAGAAGATGATGTCGAAAAACGTGGCATAAATGGGTAGATCAGCGAAGGGTGGGCGATAGCTGCATGATCTCCTGCCCGTGAGACCTCCAAAGCCCTATACGTCAGCACTACTACCGGTACTGTTGCTGCAGAATTCACCCTTGCACAACTACGTACTGTAGTAGTTGAACAAGTGATTCCAGAGTAAAAGGGTTAACCCCTTTAGAACTGCATCCACGTTTTGCCAAGCTACTTAGAAATACTGTGGGATTATTTTTGCCGTACTATTATACAAAGTCACCTCGGTGGTCAAGTGGTTAACCTCGAACACTACTAAGGTTGGAGTCACGGGTTCGAATCTCGGTATGGAGATTTCTTTTTTTGAGACACTAACTGCCGAGAGCGCTTTATAGCGTGGGTAAGCACAACTCGACGTGAGTCGACGAGGGAAGAAAGTGCTGAATTATTCTCGGGATAAAAACGAAGGCGCGTACCGTAGTGGGGAGGAGGGAGAAGAGCCTGCTAAGTGACCCCGGACCTGAGTTACGACTAGGGAGGGAGAAGGAGAAAGTAAAAGTGCAAATATAATAGATGGGATGAGCAAAAAAAAACAACAAAAAACAAGGGCAGTGAATCACGATCAGGCAAGCTATTTCAATGCCTTGTTCGATATGCAACGACTGCCCTGTACCAGGTAACTCCTAATCGTACAAATAACTCACCGCTGCTTCGTCGAGCTCTTCCACCCTAACGGCCTCGATGGCGGTGATGTCCGTCACGGACGACGGGTGGGTCAGAGCGAACCCAGCGGACACGAAAAACTTTTCCGGTTCTTGTCCCTGGGGTGAGGAGGAGTTACGGTCACGGCCGCGGGGGAAACAAAAAACGGTTCAATAAGGGTTCAGACACCTCTTTTCATCAAACGGTGACGGTTCCAAAGTGTATCTCGCCGACTGGTGGTTACAACCTCCCGCCAACTGACGGTTACAAAGCGCATCCCGCCGACCGGGGGCTACAACTGAGTATCAACCACTCAATCGTTCGAACTCACACCTGACGTACTTATAATAAGTACAATATAACAAGCTATGAAGGCACTACGGACTGTGGCGTCGGGGGCCATGCTGGGATATCCTCGCGGATGTACCATTGATATGTACACGGGCATGCATGCTTTTACTCAAACTGTAACATACCAGATACACCCTAGTAGATACCTGGTACCTGCTGGAAACGCCACAACATAACATCACTCTGTATCTCTCCATCTGTCTCTTTTGGCATTGACCTGGGTCCACCAATGTAGTACCGGTACCTATCTAGCCGGGTGTACAGCGATGCTGCCCCCGGGCTCCTGCTAAGTTCAGGGGCATAAATGTCGAGGTGTGGATAACCGCTTCTTTGCGGGCCCCATAGCACACTCTACGTGGCTCACCGGCTCGTGCAAGACCTGGAGAACTCCAGGCTTGAGCTCGGCGACGATGGGGGAGTGACCGGCGGTGACACCGTACTCGCCCGCGCTACCCGGGATGATTACCTGACAAAACAGCCAACAACGTAACAACATAAAACATGGAAAGAGTCAGTGCGCCATGGCGTCACCCAGGGTGATCACCTGACAACAGCAAACACGGAAAGAGTCAGTACACCATTGCGTTACCCGGGATGACTACCTCACAACAGCCAACCCGAAAAGAGTCAGTACACCATGGCGTTTCTCGGATGCTGGTTTTTGCAGAATTTTCGAGAGGAAAAAAACTCCTCATGACGGCGGCGACCTTGTTCATTACACTCTGTACGAAGTAGTACTAACAATAGTACTAATAATAGTACCTCGAGGGTTTCGCTACGTACGGCATTCGTTCTTGTGTGCGTACTCGTACTACGGTACTAATACCCGGTATATATGTGAGAGGTATGGAAGGGGCGGATTTGTGGGCGCTCCATGCGCGCGTTGAGGTCACGCGATGTCGATTCATGCCGGTGTATAGTATATACCTGGCAATATAATTCGAAGGTAAGTGATTGTTGCTGGCGAAACGCCTCCGCACCTAGCCCCTGTGCTCACCGCGGCTAAGACCACGATTCAGCTCGTACCGTATGTTGTACTGGTACACTGAGCCAGTGACACTTGGCATACACAGCAGCAGTGCGGCCATGTAGTCTATGGCAACAAAAGGTGTCAGGAGACAGCACTTCCACCCCTTGACGGACAGCAAATTTCCTTGACTTAACACCACACCACTAGGTTTTAGTGTGGAACACTTGGCGCTACACACTTGGCAGCGCACGTTTCCCCTTGCTTGACATATCTCCTGACATCCTTGATGGCAACAGGCATTAACGTGAAGAAGAAATACAGGCGGCCTCACTGACCTGGTCAACGACCTTATCCTTGTAGATGCTCTCGTGGGGGAGGCAGAAGTTTAGCTTCATCGCTGCCGGGGCCTCGGCCGTCGACAGGCACCTGTTAACACCGATACAAACAGCGGTGCAATGTACAAATAGCAGTACAAAACAGAGGTACAAAACGTCAGCAAGAGAAACAGCCATACAAACAGCGTTACAAGAAACACAGCAGCACTCGTGTAATAATACAAAACAGCAGCAGTGAGAGACTGGCAACTGGTACGTACCATATGGTAGTTGGTAGTTGGGGTTAGGGCTGCGGTAACTAACCCCTAACTCTGACCCTAACCCTAAGTTATCAAGTCGTCAAAACGGTACCGGCCCTATAATAAGAAACCGGGATACTGACCCAAGCTAGATTTCTTATGCCAGAAAGGGAGTTCCACTCTAGTTAGCATAACACGTCGTATAACCGCCCCCGAATTTCTTAGTTCCCCGGAAATGTCAGGCTGAGTTTCTTGTGGGGCTCTTTCTTACAAGAGGGCCCGGTACTGCTGTAGGCTATACCGGTACTGACTGTACTCCGTCCGTACTTGGAACAACAGCAGAGGCAAAGCAAATTGCACTCAACCTAAGAATGAAAACCAAAAGCACGATGAGGAATGGGCAACGCGGTTTGCTTTTGGTGTGTGTGTTCTGCTCTTTTCGCCCATCGACATCCACCCTACCCAATGTCCGTGCCGATTCATGCTGGCTTGAGTATGTTCCGGTTTGCGTATTCAGTACGTTTGACATTGCATTGGCAAATCTCCCCATCATCAGTATATTATTCCCAAGTGAAACTGGGGTTTCTGTCAGCAAAAACATTTACTTGTCCGTCTGTATGTCTGTCGGTCTGTCTCATCCATATTACCACGCGGTAATTACGCGTATCATACTCGACTCATGACTTCCGCACGCACACCATGAAACGTAATGCTTTATTTGCGGTGTACCTGGTACTGCATATATCTGGCTCGTAAACTGTGACCACAGAGCTTGTCGTATCTCTCTAAGTCTACAGTCTACAAGATGGAGAATTGGCACGGACACTGGATGTGCTGGGTGTCGATGGGAAGAAGTAGAAAGCAGCTTGGAGAGTAGTACAGCAGCAGTAGAAAGTAGAAAGCACACTACGGTAGCCTACACCCAATAATGCGAGGTGTGCGGTATCGATGCATCGAAGCCAAAACTCAGGTGGTTCAGCACAAGACTCAAATCGATTGCAGTTGTTCCACCTCACACGATGTGCGATGCATAATACGGAGTGCTCGTATGTAGCAAGGAAGGGTTCGCATTGCTGTTGCCGCAGCCTGGAGAGCCTACTACAGCTGCGTAGTCTAGTGATAATGAAGAAGCCAATCGCTGTCTGTGCTTGTGCTATCGTGCCTGCGTAGCTCTGGTTTGGTGTCCACTCCGCTGCACGTATATACAGTCCCGCGTTAGTGCGGTACCCTTTAGTGCGGGTGCCCGTTTTAGTGCGGTGAAAACCGCTTTTCACGACCTAGCCCTGGACAGAACTGTACTATCCCGGGGGTAGTTCGGGGTCCCACTTTAGTGCGGGTTTGGTTATCTGGCAAGGCGCCGCACTATTGAGGGCGCACGAACCTGGTCTAAAAAACTCGTGTGCGTGAACAAGGAGGACTCAACGAACAATACAGGCACTACTACTGCTGCAGTTCCAAGCTTTCCTACAGAAACACCCTGACCAATCCTTGACTACAAGCAGCGATGCAATCAACAGCACGCACGGCTTCCTTCCAATGCACCCATGCCCACCTATGCCCCCCAGAGTGCTGCTGCTGCGGTTCTTACAGTACACTACTTGACGACCAGCGAAAAAAACGTTTTTCGATGCTCTCCATTCACCTCGCAGATCGCAGCACAGGCCGAGCCGCAGCCCCCACCACGCGCCTTGCAGCAACTCCAAGCATCCTGAGGAGCGTGTGTAAAGGGTTTACTGCCTCTCCTCCTGAGCTAGACGCAGGTGCTTCCTCGACTTGCCTGCCTGTTGTACACTGATTCACGATTGGTTCTCCGATTTTTTTTGGGTCCGTCCACATAGTGAATCAGAAAATTTGATGTGTGACCGCGGTTTGACGGACTGACTGACCAATAATGTATACTAAATGTAGTATTTTAAGGTAAAAATTATACTTGACGCGTCAAGAAACAACGGTCACCTAGCATCTTTGTGAATAAGCCGCCTTTTCCAACTTAAAAAAAAAGCTGCAGTATGTTAATTAATTTTATAATTTTAAATCCAAGTGTTTTGTACCCGTGTCGGGACTGCTCTGCTAAACGTATTCGGGACACATTCTGAGAGGCGTTTCGGCTTTTGGGTGATGGGGAATCAGCGATTCTGCTCTCCAAGAGCATCGGCTGTGTGTACGGTGCACACTGCAGTGCGGGCGTGTCAGAGTTTACCCCTTCAGGCAGGAACAAAGATGGCGCTCCGGTTCGGTGCATCCGCAGCCAAGAGGGCCCTCGCGGCACCACTTACTGGTGAGTTGCGTCAGTCTCTCCCTTCTTGAGTGTTCTGTCTTTGGGTGGCGCCTGGCTTGTTCTCGTGCGTGCTTCACATTTGTGTGTTTTTTGTGTCTGTCCGGTGTACGTGGTGCTGAGGGGAGAGGGTGGGTGTGTGCACGAGAAGCGAAGCGAACCCACCCTGGGAAAGCGGGTTGGAGGCCGTGAGAGGGGCCCAGGCGCACTGCTGTGGAGGCCTGAGCACATTGCACTGCGAGACCTTGCCGCGGCGACGCCGTGCCTGCCCCCGTTGGCTCGTGTTCTTTCCCCATCGAAGAGATACGAGATGGCCATAGGGCACACTCCAAGAACCCCAGAGGGTAGTGGGGGGGCCTGCCTACCGAAGGCAGGCCATGAGTGCAACGCGTGCGCTCGGCATGTCTCCTCGAGCACAACTCGTAGGCATGGTCAGAGCAACCCCCTGGGCCAAGTTGCATGCAGTAGGCTGGTCTAGTTTTCCGCGGTTGCCCATGCTATGGCGGTACGTACTCTGAAGCTGTGCTCGTGGAATTTTGTGGGGGTAGGTGGGGCCCCACCCAGCAGATATGCACGATTTTTGAGGCGCTGTTGTCTGCGCACGTGAGCGAGACTTGGTATGGTTTGCGTTGCTTAATGAGCCGCCCCGCCTGTGCTGGCCTGTGCTGTGCTGTGTTGGGTTCACACGCGTGTGCCCGTGTATTGCACGTTGCTTGTCTGCTGTTGCCGTCTTCTGGCAAGGGTTCTAGCAGACTCTTCTGTGACCTCTGCATGGAAGGAATGAGAAGTTGTATGGTTTGCTAAAAATTGACCACCCACCGCCGTCTTTTTGTTCCCTCGTGCGTGATACGTAGAGAGTCGGTGTGTCCTTTTGCCGCGTTCTGCTGTTGTGTCCGTCGTGTGGAATGAGTGCTGCTGCAGGTAAGCGGAGCTGTCGCAGCTTACAGCGTAGTAGCAGCAGCAGCATGTATGTGCTACTTGCAAATATTCATCCTTTACCTTGCGGCTTGCTCGTTCCTTTATGCTGTATCATAGACCGTCTGCCCGATTCCTCTTCCTGTTCTTCCGCAGACATTCAGACAGCAGCAAGCACCAACACAGCAGCACCATCCCCAATTGTTCCCTCCCATTCCCCATTCAGAATTTGCCTCGTACTGGTACAGCCAGTATCATAAATGCCTGGTTAACATGTACATGCATCATTACTCGTCACCCCACCCCTTGATATTCGAGACACAATACTTACGTCGATAAATACGTACCCATAATTATAATTGCCAACATGACATAAACTGCCGTACCCCGTGTGCACGCCCAGCGAGTACAATTATGTACCAGGTATTGAATATTAATAAAAACATGTACCAGGTACCAGGTACCAGGTACTTGATAAACCAGTACCTCGTAGCCAGTATACTGGATTCCTTCAGTATACTTGTATACTGCGCCAGTAACCAGCCCTATTTTTTTTAATTAATTATTTCATTTACGTCAGCTGTGTGTGTGTTATATTGAAACTGATATTGACACCCATCTACAGTACATCCAGCACAAGCAGTGTCGGTGCCGCTGCCTCCTAGAGAGACGAGCTCTGTGGTCACAAACTACAAGACAGAAATACACATTGCAAATACAGAGCTGTGAATGTTTGGCTAATTGAGTGGTCGATACTCATCTTTGCAAGCTGCGTGATACTTCGGCCGCGCGTTTGTACAGATGTATTCCTCTTTGAAGATATAGCTCCATGGCTCCCTTAAATCAGCTCCCTTAGATACTATTAATAGCAGGGTATTTGGTTATCCGGTTTTCCCCACTGTTAACATTTTGGCCACTCCGGTGTTTTGTGTTTCTGGTGATCCGTGCTTTGATTGTTTGCGTGTCGTTTGTGCTGATGCTTGCTCTCTACGGCACGGTATCATGCGTATGAACAGGTCGCGCGAGCTTCCATGCCTCCGCGGCTGTGCACGCTGGCAGCGTGGGGCGCGTAACCCAGGTTATCGGTGCCGTTGTGGACGTCCAGTTCGACAAGGACCTTCCTCCTATCTTCAACGCCCTTGAGGTGTGTACCCCACTGTAAATCATGCCTCCGGTATGTACATTCGATGCGACTACGGTAGTGCACTGGCACAGCAGTATGTACTGCCAGTAGATACCTGGTAGCGTAAAGCAGTATATACATCGCGTAAAGCAATATATTATACTGCTAGTAGATGTCGCATCATTATCGGTGCCGTTGTGGACGGACGTCGAGTCCGACACGAACCTTCCTATCTTAAACGCCCTCGAGGCCCGTTGTGTGTTCGTCTTTCGTATGGTGCATCCACCACTTCAGATTGTACCACCTGGTACTGAATGGACCGCACTGGCACAGCAGTATATTCTGCGTGTAGATAGCATAAAGCAGTATATATATAGCATAAAGCAGTATATACTGCCAGTGGATCACGTAAAGGAGTATGATACATAGTACATATACTGCCAGTAAATCACATAACCCAGGTTATCGGTGCCGTTGTGAACGTCCAGTTCGACAGGACCTTCCTCCTATCTTCAACGCCCTCGAGGTGTGTCCGTTTTTCGTCTGGATGCCTGTATCTCTACACTAATATACACCACGTTAGATCATACCTGGTACACTTAAAAAGACTACCGGTACGCATTAGCACAGCCAGTATTTACTGCCAGTAGATTCCGCCGTACGTGTCATATCATACTGGCAGTAGCATCCAGGTATCCAGTCGCTATCCGAGAGCTATCTATACGATGGGACCTGTCAGTAGATATTGCCAGTTTATTTGATCTTACCACTACGTCCAAGAAACACGCCATATTTCATGACGGAAAACCGAAAACCGTAAAAATATACCAGGTAAAAATGAGTGCCGATAGGAGAGAGGAGAGAGGAAAGAGCGAACACCAAAGATGACGATCATCTCATCATCGCCACAAGTTCCGTACACAATTTTCTTATTATGCTCCGCTCTTTTCTGTGTCGAAGCCCGCAACCACCCCCGGCCAATACGAAACGTGTTACGGTGTTGTGGTGGTGGTGGACCGCGTGTACATGTACTTGGAATCTGTCGTGCTTATCTAAACGCCTATTTCGTTGAAAACCACCAGGTACCAGTACCTTGTTATTTATAGCATTAAAACGTAGATTATCAAAGGTCAAAGGTGTACCACAGACCACAGCTACATACATAACAGGTTTGAAGAACATTTACTCAAGAACCGCTACCGCAACAACTTGAGGTAGGGGATGGATCGCACTAGTCCCCTTTTGATAATACGCAAAAAGGAAGGTTTCCAACACATATGTGGAGACAGTTCCATCTATATTGGCTATAATACAAATAACGAGTACCAGGTACCAGATGCCAGGTATTGTAATACTAATAATACTAACGCTTCAGCAAAAAGATTTGCGGACCGCGAACTGGGACCGGTAACACGCATCCATCTCTGGTTTTCAGTACTCCTAAATACGTAGAGTGCGTGAGAAACACCCCGCCTGGCACAAACCAGTGAACACTACAGGCACTACGAGTACACTCACTGCTGTTGTCGTACTGACACTAGTACAACGTGAAATTACGAAAATTCAGCACCTGTAGCCTATACAAAGAGCTCTACCTGGTATAGGATAGGTTCTCTTTTCTCTGGTTTCTCTTTCTGTCTTCCTTTATTTTATTTTTTTTATACTTAATTCTTTTTCTCGTCGGATTTGTACATTATTTGGTTTCCTTGGTGGGATGCGGTGTAGTCGGTTTCAGTTGCGAATCTTCAAATGTATGTACCAGTGTGGGCCTGATACGTACGAACGCTGACTTCTGATTTCACTTTTATTTATATTTCTGGCCGAGGTACGTCTTGCTTCAGCTATGATATTCGTATACGCGTACCACTTTTGGTGTTTTATTTTTTTTTCCTGGGGTATTCTTCCACTCCAGAGCGACTGGAGCCTGTCCTGTGACCACGGACTTGATCATGCGAGTTAAAGTAAGAACAACAACAACAACATATAGCCAAGCAAGGGCAAACGAGATGGACAAAACATAACATAACACAGCTAGCTGCTGCGGCAGGTACGACGCAGTTTAGTTATAATAATACTAGGAGGAGTTGTTTGTGTTTGTTATTTATTATGTGCCGCCTAAAGCTAACTACAGAGAACCACATCCTCCTGTATCCTGTACTATTACGGGGGAACATAGTAATCAGGACCAAATATGGTTGGTAAAAACAGTGGAATATATAGGCTTTTGTGTAGATTGTGGGTCCTGATTACTATTACTGTGGTCCTCCGTAATAGGTACACTAACTGGTATATAGTATATACATACCTGGTATAGCGTACGAGGAGCCACCTCCTTCCTCACTTTGTGGGGTAATTCTTAACGAACGCAAAAACTTACGATTCGAGACAAAAAAACACGATTCATGCCGTTCATGGCAGAAAAAAATCGCACAACTCGTGAAGTCATCATTTTTTCTGATATATTTAAAACTTCAATTATCATGATTGGCAACAAAAAAACGCGAATGAATCGCGAAGGATATATCGCGTTTTTTGCCACGACTCATGACACACTTTTTTTCATTGTGAATGAGCAAAAACTCTCACGATTCATGAAAAAAAATCGCGAACGTTTTTTTTTATTGATAGGTTTTTTTTTTGTCACGCTCGTTGTCATTTGTCACCATCGTTTTTGCTTTTTTTCTTGATGTCTTTTAAGGTTCACTATTCGTGACAAGATAACACGATTTATTCGCGAACAACATGTCATGTCTCACTCGTGACCTTTTTTCCCGTTAGGAATGACCCTTGGTTATGTTTAACCATCAGTTGATGTTCTTCTTGACAACAACCTTTATCAGGCCGGGCATATTTTCTGGCTCTCGCCACCGCATCACTACCGCCCCCCCACTGGAACGCCTTCAACTGCAGCCGGCTATGATTTGGCCGCGGGAGAACCTGTGGTCGCGTCGCCCCCACCGCATCCAGCCATCACCATCTACTATCTGCCGTCTACACCAACTCACCGCGACGAACCCCCCACCACTACGGCCTACTCGACCGAACCTTGTTCTTCGTTGCCCCCTTATCACCCTCCAACGATTTGCGCCCGGTTTACCGCGATCCTACCGCCACCGCTCCCACGTAGTAGGTAGGTAAGGCTTCCCGCTACCACCGCCAGCGAACCTACTCCTGTTACGAAGTGTACATCTTACTACTGGGTTTTGCTCATTCGCCTCGTCATCCATGAGCCGCCTTTACGACTTGCGACACACCTTTTCATTTAATATGTACCATACCGATTTACCATTAAATTGTGAAAAAAATGTTATTGTAATGTCATGTGGCAACCGTGTGGCTCCAGTATTTTTCAACATGGATTATTGGACAAAATACCATACAACCCTAGCCCTAACCTTATCCCCTAACCCAACCCTTTCCTCTATTGTTCCCCTAGTAATTATCTCTCGTAGCAGTGCACACAGAAGCCAACTATTTTGTAAGACTGCTTTGGTACGTGTAACTCCTAGCAGGTCTCTCTACTAAGCAGGTCCCACGATGCCACTCACTTGTATATCCTCAGTAGTTCGTTTGCATTATTCCTCAGGTCACGGAAGGGAACACCACGACGACGACGAGTGATCGCTATGTGCGAGACAAAACCCTTTCGTATCATCCCCTATCCCTTTGTTTCCCCATACGCACATGCCCACAAAGGGCATGTGGAAATGCACATGCCCACAAGGGCATGTGGAACAAGGGCATGTGGAAGCCCTTTTTATCTCGGTATCCACTATCTTGGCTCCTGGTCCCTAACCTTAGTCAGGCTCCCAGGGCAATGCCATAACAACTACCAACGGCCAGTCGCCCTTCTAACCCCGTGTCTCTACCGGTCGCCCCGTCCCCCTGGTCAGGCGTGACGACTATTATAGAATTCCACTTGACGCGTTCCTGGTATGCACTGGCCACTATTATAGGCAAGAATTGCAGGTACCCCGCTACCCCTTACCAAGACCTCGTGCGTGTCCGGCCGACGACGCCATTGATTAAGGTATTAGAAGGTATCTGTCCGTTTGACTACTGGTAAAATATTACCCAAACTAAGCCTTAAAACACTCGTGCCACCTCATCCCAATACTTGCCATAACACTCGCCACCAGGGCATGCACCAACCAGGTATTTTGACCTGTGCGCCTTCCTGGAGTGTGTTCGTACGCATACATTTTCAAGCCTTTTCGGCTCGAGAACTCCATAATTGGAGATTTGGTTCCAACCTTCCTCGCCCGGCTTTCCCCGGTCTAAAAAGCAAAGTGCGCTGTTACATCTAGCAGTCTCAGCACATTGCGTCCGAGGGGCGGGGAGAAACGAATGTGTACCGTGTAGGCAATACACGGTTTTCTCTACCCAGTGCAAACGGCGTCAAAACAATTTTATTATTTCATTTGCCTTCCGATGATGTGTATTGCATAGTTCACACTAAACGCAAAAGCTGACACAATACACCGAATGACATCACTCTCACCCAATCCTATTCTCCTTCCCTGCGTGTACCCACTTGAAAAACGCACTATTGTATAACGTCGACCTATGCGCTGATTTTGCGCCGCAGTGGCATTGCGCGACTGAAGGCGGCCATGATCCGGCAATTGCAACGATACAAACCAACGCCGACAAAAGAAAGCGTATGTAACTAATCGTCGACTGTAAAATCACAATGCACGTTTGCCTCTATCCGTTACTGTAGCTTTCCAGCCCGGCTCGGAGGAGGTTTTAAGGCTCGGCGGCATTCTGAACAAGCCCTGGTCACAGGTGTCTATACCCTTCTCCCCCCCGATACTTGCCTTGATTCGTATCGAGAATAGGGTTCGGCCTTCCCACAGCTCGTCAACTTTCATCGAATCTTTGCCTGCTCACGCTCTTCTCGCGCTTTCCACGACGAAAGAAGGTGGCAAATACAATTAAGTGCCTTTCAACGTTTTACCGGGACTCGAACCCTGAACTTCCGCCAACGGGGTCGACAGTGTCAATGCACCAGAACACCATCCAACCTTCCCGTATTATGTACTTTAAACACCAAGTTGGGCATCACCTCCTTTAGTCTCTGCTACACATACCTCCACCCAGACAAGGTACCCATAAAACACGAACCACGTGCCTATACAAGCTCCACAACGTTAGTCACGGAGACTTCCTAAACTTTCAAAATTGTTCACACGGTTTTTCTCGGCCCTCTGTAGGTCGGCAACAGCAACGATACAAAATCGATCCAGATACAGCGAGGGCACAATCAGCTACAACCATACTTAGATTCTTCTACGTCCGAAGGGGTTTTAACATATACCAGGTATCACTATAACTTTCCAGCCAGGCTCAGAAGAGGTTTTCACGCTCATCGGCACTCTGAACAAGCCCTGGTCACAGATTTCTCGGGGGGGGGGGGGGGGGGGG
>JAYJMJ010000309.1:2405321-2419699 GCA_036873875.1 Laminaria ephemera
GATTATTTTACCTACCTTACGGGCATGCGCGGAGCCGCAGGCGGGCATCAGCCCGCCGCGGCGAAGCCCCCCTTGTAATACATATTTTTTTTTTGCTAATACTAGCTGGGGGTAGGCTTATATAGCCATTATGCTATTAATAGCAATTCTCTTGGCATAATTGGGCGTTTTTAATCCTTTTAGAACTGCCAAAGTATCTCACACTAATTCCAAGTAATTTGTCGCTAAAACGTGGGTGCAGTTCTAAAAGGGATAGTCTAAGAGCATAAAAGCATAATTGTTGGGTTTTTTGCGTTTTGTCGAGCATATCGAGAACAAGTGGGGGGAAACATGTTAGAATATTATGGTCATGCTCCTTATCAAGCAAAGAGCATACCACCTTAGGGAAAAAGAGCATAGCCTAACAGATACCAGGTATAAGCCAGTACTTGCCTCCCCCGGAGCCGGCCTTGTGACGTAAAACACGCCTCGAATGAAGAGGAAGCCCCCTCCCAACGATAACCCCTTATTTGTTGGAACTCCTGCCAACGGACCTTCTGCGCTCGCGTACCCTCGTATTTTCTCCTCGGCCATGCGGTCAGAAAGGCACGGCCGCATAGCTTCTGTCATGGCCGAGCAAAAAATACGAAAAGTTAGCTCACGTCGGAAGATAGATATTAATCTGAGTGAACTAGATCGTACAGATCAGTCGGAAGATATCGTGATCTGAGTGACCTATACCGTACAGATCAGTGGGTTGTGACATCTGTGTAAACCACGCCTATCCTACATATCGCCACGTAGAAACGTGTACAGATCACACAGATCGTACCGGGTTAAGAGTACAACGTGCTTGTAAACCCGGGCACACGTATGATATCATGACCACACCCCTGTAAAATAGATCACTACCGCGGAAACACAGATCATTCATATCCTGTAGATCAGCCCCGAGTATACTTGGACAGATGACACCGATCCGTGAAAAAATCTGTGTGATCTGTGTCATCTGTACAGTGATCTGATCTGTCACACTCTACACTGGCCGCACCGCCGACCAAGGATTATCACCATGATTTCGACGTGAAAGAACCAGTGATGCTAACCGGGATTCTCGCACAAACAGTTAGGGGTGCGCTTTTGTGCGTAACTACCACAAAAAACGACGACAGCGACCAGAGATAAAAACGATATCCCCGCAAAAAAAGACGCCTCCGGCCACCGTAGAGTTACTTGATTTCAGTGTACATAATCCCGTAATGTTGGAGGGTCTAGTGTGGGATACCGCGGATGATGATGCTACGATGCTACTGCAAAGTTAGGTATGTCTGAAGACCCACTATTAATAGGTCGGGAACACTACGAAGTCGTGGTTTCAATTGAATTACGTGAAAATAGATAAATCGTCGAAAAACTGGCTTTTTTAGGGCTTTTTAGGATAAATTTAGTGTTATCTCTGCATCTCTGTATGTAATGAATGCTCCGACTTCACCACGTTTCATGTTGTGTCTCACCGCATCCAACAGCATCCAACAGCGCAAACCGCACCCGAATCGCACAACAAATAGCCGACTCACACTATAGGTCTTCCACTATCATACTGGTATGCTGGTATCGAGTATTCGATGAATATGTGTGTTTGGTGTTCATACCATGCATATACCACGAATAATAATGCCGTCTTTTCCGCCAGAGTACCTATCACAAGTACCTCACGTATACGGTATACAGCTGGGGACCTCGTACGTACGATGTACATACATACATACCTGGTACATTTTCGGTAAACGTTGAGCCTTTCGTGCTACCCCAAGATATGCGACCCCGATGGTCTAGTGGGTTAACCGCGTAACCACTAAGGTCAACGTCACGGGTTCGAGCCCCCCCGAGGGCATACTCGTAGGGACTTTTTCTTGTGCTAAAAATTGACTTGCGGAAAGCGCGAGAGCGTGAGTTAGCAAAAGTTCGATGAAAATTGACGAGTGTTGGGAATGCTGAACCCTCTGCGCGATACAAATGAAGGCACGTACCGGGCGGGAGAAGGGACGACACCTATGACCACGGCTTGTCCAGAAGCTGGAAAGTAAAAGTTAGATAAAAAAAAAACAAAACAAAAAACAAACAAAATCCTCAAATAGGAATACATGTGTACAAAGGCGCGGCCGAAGTATCACGCAGCTTTTGCCAAGATGAGTATCGACGACGCGTTCCACGACAGAGGTATATCACTATTTGGTTAAAAGTTTTTCTGAATGACGGGGCTCCTTAACCCAAAATCGTCCGAAACTCGCTATTCTTCACAGTAACTTTCGTTGTATACCTACAGTAGGCCATGGGATTGTCCATCAGGTAGCACTTATCATTTCCCCCGAAACAGTTTTTGGGAGAGGCATACATCTCCTCAATTGAGGAGCCTCAGAAAAAGAATGGTGCACCTCTACCCTAGCATGCGTCCGACCGCTCAACTGGTCGAACTCACAGTTAACGTATTTGAAATATTTTTATTGACTGGTTAAGAACGACATATTTACCTTTCTTCGGAGGCGCCTTTGCCAGATGTCATCACGCAAATCATACCAGATAAAACACCAAATATTATGTGTTGCTTTGTACCTGGTAGGGGTTTTTAGATTGATTTTTTTGTGTGTTTTTGTGCTTTTTGTTAAATGAATCACGAGAGGGCGTCGACCCAACCCAACCCTAACCCTAACCCCAACCCTATCCCCAACCCTAACCCCGGCTAAGGCTCCGACCCGCGTGCGGCCTCGCCGCGCGTTTTAGTAAAATCTGATAAAAACGTGCGGACCACCACAAGAATTGAAATGTAGTTGGTACTTTATCTGGCATGATTTTCGGGATGAGAACACCGCAACGTTATTGTTTCTTCGCCAACTGCAGCCGGGGTACGCAGACAAAATTAAGCGTATGTTCTTCGTCGACATTCTAATGATTGTATCGCGTTACCACAGCCAGTTCGATCTCCGCCAGTATCGTGACCCTACCGGTCGCTGTCGCTCTACCGTAATTGTTGTTGTTAGTCGCGTTTAAACAATACTCTACTGGTAGCTCTGTGAGTTCAACCAGTTGTTTGTTTGGTTGATACCCAGATATATATGCAAGCTGCATGATACGTCAGGCCACGCGTGCTACGATAAATGCATCACTTTCTGCCGGAAGCGTTTCCTCAATGACGGGGGTCCTTAACCCAAAATCGTCGGAATTTCACCCTTTTTTTTTTTTACAACAATTTTGGTTGTATACCTGGTAAGCCATGGGATTGTTCATCGAGTAGCACTGTTATTTTTCCCCAAATCAGTTTTTGGGAGAGGTATAAAGCTCTTGTAGTGAGGAGCCCCAGAAAAAAAACAGTGCATCTCTACCGTAGCATGAATCAGGCCGCGTGTTCTGCGTTCTTCGTGCGAGGTATCATGCCGTGCTTGTCGATGAACCTCTGGGTACAGTACAGGGAGCTGGCCTAACCATCTTGTCGCGCAGATCTTTGGGGCGGTAGGCTGGTCGCGTTTGAGAGCTAGGAAGCAATTCCTGGTGGGATCAAGGTACGGGCGTAGACCCTAACCCTGACCCCAACCCGGACTTAAAACGGGCCAGAAACGGGCGAGAAACGCGTTTCGTTTTTTTTATATATTTCGATCTGCGGACCACCTCGTAGCCCTCGGCCAATGAGAGGGCGTAAAAACTACCCTCCAAGATCCCCGCCGCCACATCATTGTTAGGTCCGCCCAATACAGGATACCTTATAAGCAACGTTACCAGCAAAAACAATGTCCACACAAAATCCAAGTGGCGTGTCGCCATAGACGTGCGTGCGTGCAGTTTCTTACCAGGTATGGGTTATGATATTAATACATGGTTGGCAGAGAGTCGACACATGTCACGGTAGAGGTGCACTCTTATTTTTCTGGCGCTCCTCACTTGAGGAGCTCTTATCCTCCTCCCCAAACCTGATTCGGGGAAAAAAAAAAGTACTACCCGATGAACAATCAGATGGCCTAGATTTTCGTACAACGAAATAATAAATTTTTTAAAAAGAAATGAAGTTTCGACGATTTTGGGTTAAGGAGCCCCGTCACTCAGAAACCGTCTCAGACGAAAAGGGCTACCTCTATCGTACCACGCGTCAGTCACAGAAGAGATACTAGCAATACTGTTTTACGGAAAGACATTCGAGTGCTATCGGAACGGCGTGTGTCTACGCTACATTGTCGGAGGGCAAAAATAAACTACCGGGTACATATGGGGCATCCCACGTGGATACATTACAGCACACCTACGATATAGCAATGCTTTATAACTCACCGGAAAAAGTAACACACACACATCCAAGCAGTGTGTTTCCAGAAACGTGCGTGCAGCTCCCAGTGGGTTACGACACCATAATACATCTCGGCGAACCTCATGGGGTTCAGTAAAAGACAGTGGTAGACGCGATCCTACGATAGAGGTGGTACTTTTTGGCAAAAATATTTTGTGAATGACGGGGCTCCTTAACCCAAATTCGTCGGAATTTCATTCTTGTTTTGCAAATATGAGTCTTTCTTATACCTCGGCCATGGGTCTGGTCATCGGGTTGCATTTTCAGTTTACTCAAAATATGTTTTTCGGTGAGATATAGAGCTCTTCAAGTGCGGAGCCCCCAAAAACAAATGGCGCACCTGTAGCGTAGCTGTTATCCCTCAATAAAACGATCCGACACAACTTTCAAGTCTAAAATATATAAAAAGCAGCTGCGTTCCACAGCCGTCAGATTTTGTCCTCCTCCAAGAGGTTTATCGTTTCCGTGCACAGGCTGGTTACAGGCCGAACGTCTTCGTATCACCCTGTTGACCCTGGTTCCAACTAGTACTAAGGGGAGTCACCGACCCATATCCTTCATGAGGACATACACATCCCGTACCACGCGCGATCGGAGTATCACACACAACTTGCAAAGGTGAGTCTCGACGAAATCCTCGATCTCAGACCGTTGCTAATGGCAAGGCGATAGTTTAACAAAACAGTTTCAAAGTTTCTTTTTTGAGTATTTTGCTGAAGAGATTGCCGTACCGTCGCTGTGGGGAAAACGTGATAAAAATAATGTTTCTGGCTCTTCTTTGTCAAGCGGCTCAATTCGCCAATTATCATCAAGCATGGTCGGCGTTGTCCAACAACCAGCATTGACCTTCGGTCTCGAGATAGAGACAACCCACGACCAGCCTTCTTCCTTCCGGACAAGGCCACATGAGTGTGGGTGACAGCGCCGAAGTGTTCATGTTGATCCATGCTTTAGGGAGCGAGGGGTCGCCCTCGTTGTCCTGTGGTCTTCCGTCAAATACGCTCAAAAATCTATTTTTTGCCCGTTGGGAGACGATTGAGCGTTTTTTTCTCTGTTTCTCACCCACCAGCCGCCAAATGTATTTTAAACAGCAGCCTGGTCGGCGCCCGCTACACATCACCGGCGGTAGTGTGAGCCGGAGCCCCCAACGAGCTCGCCACGTTCAGATTTCACGACGCTGTCGTTGATTTCGTCGAACGAAGTGCGTGGCGGACACGAAATTTTGCCGCTTCTAATCCAAGATCTGCTTGTTGCCCAAGATCGGCGCCAGAAATCCATTTTGTTCCGGAAAATTGAAAAGTTCAAATATACAAATTAAAACAAACGAGCCCATAGACAACCGCCCAGGGACAGTTTGGCTGGGATCTTCGGAAATTTTTGTTTTTGCTAAACACCGGTTGCCCATCATCAACGGTCTCACAGCTGCAGTGTATTTTTAATTTTTACTAAACATTCCCCAAGTCGATTTTCCCCAGGAAAGTGCGGGCAGATCGAAAGGGAAAATAAATCCCACGAGTCACACCATTCTTAATACGAAAAACAATCGGAAGACAGTCGTGATAATGCAGGTGGTGTAGGACGCAGCCAGTCTCACATACGACACCCAGCCTGGAGTAGTTAACCACACATACTTGTACACGACGTCCTTGACACGACTCACCCCAGAACTATACCGTAGCGTGCTTCTTGGTTATTGTATATCAAACATGTCACGCCAAGCAAGGTAAAACGCGCGCTGCCAAGGGTGTAAGGCCGAGCGTTCCACACTAAACGATGTGGGTTACGATAGAGGTAGCACTTTTGGCAAAATTGTTTTGTGAATGACGGGGCTCCTTACCCCAAAATCGTCGCAATAATCATTCTTGTTTTGCAACTTGAATACTTTTTATACCTAGGCCATGGGATTGGTCATCGGGTTGAACTTCCAGTTTTTACTCAAAACTAAGTTTTTTCGGTGAGGTATGGAACTCCTCAAGTGAGGAGCCTCAGAAAAAACATGGTGCACGTCCACCGTAACATGCGTGAGTATCTAACAGTGGGGTGTTAGTCAAGGCAGATTTGCTGTCTGTCTTGGGGCGAAAGTGCTGCCCCCTGACACGGTTGTATGTCGACCGAACCAATGCAGTGCAAAAAAATAGTTAACCATACGTAAGACGCCTGCTACGACAGAGGTGCATATTTTTCTTTCAGAGGGTCCTCACTTGAGGAGCTCTATACCTCTCCCCAAAAATTGATTTTGGGGGAAAATTAAAGTGCTGCCCGATGAACAAGCCCATGGACTAGGTGTTCAACAAAAAATTATCGCGAAAAACATGTTGAAATTCGGATGGTTTTGGGTTAAGGAGCCCCGTTCTTCAGAAAAAGATTTTACCAAAAAGTTCTACCTCTATCGTAGCACGCGTTGTCATCCCCCTGACGCCCTTGGTACCACTCACCCCAGAAGAAGTGGCCGACCAGCACCTTCTGACCTCTAACCAGCCATTTCTCTTTGGCCTCGTCCTTGATATCGTTCTGGCTGTTCAGGCAAATGCGGTGCTCCTTTGGACAAAGGGTACAGGCCAAGCGCGCAAGTGGTGACGTCAGCTGTTTGTTTATGGGAAATGTGATTTAATTCTATCAGCAAAATCGGTTTGTCTCGAAATTGTGGTGGGAGTGTTGGTACAGTTCAGTATGGAGGTTGTAGATAAAGCCATTTTCCTTGACCTCATTCTTTATATCGCTTTGGCTGTTTAGGCAAATGCGGTGCTCCTTGGAAAAGGGGACATGCTAAGCGCGGGGCAATACGAATCGGAATATACACATATATATATATATCTTAGTTCTCCCGCAATTGCAAACAGTCTTGGGCGAAGGTGAAGCCTTTGCTACGCTATGGTGGCTGTAGAGCAAGGTATTTCTCCTGGGCCCCATCCTTGATATCGTTCTGGTTGTTCAGGCAAATGCGGTGTGCCTTCGAAAAGAGAACACGATGCGCGCCTGGTGAAACAGTCAGAACAAAATCTGTAATTAGTTCGCCCGCAAAATTATATTGCATCGGACGAAAGCTGAAGTAGTGATTGTAGAGCACGGTCTTTCTCTTGGGTCTTGTCCTTGATATCGTTCAGGCTGCTCAGGCGCATGAGTTGCTTCGTGGAAAACGCGGCATGCCAAGCGTTGGGTAATCTAAATAAAAACGAACTAAAAACTACATTTTAGTTCTCACGCAAATTGAAACAGTCTTGGACGAAGGAAAAAACGTTCCTATGCTATGGTGGTTACAGAGCGAGGAATTTCTCCTTGGCCTCGTCCTTGAGATCGTTCTGGCCGTTCAGGTGTTGTTAAGGCAAACGCGATGTGCGTTGGAAAAGGAGACAGGGGATACGTAACGCGCGCGGTAATAATAATTGAACAAATTCATTACATTTCACTGGCAAGTGAGTGAGTATAGCGCCAGACGAAGGCGGAAATATAACTAGAATGTGGCGGTTGTAGAGCAAGGTACTCCTCCCGGGCCATATCCTTTATATCGTTCTGGGTGTTCAGCAAAATGCGGTGCGCATTCGAAAGGGACAACGGCGACACGTGAAGCCAGCGTGGGTTAGCAACAACAGAACAAGCTTTCAGTATCCTATCAATTCATCCGCAAGTGCGAACAGGGGACATGTCAAGCGCGGGATACTCGTAGCGGATTTTTTTTTTGTAAGAATGGACTCGTGCTACGATAGAGGTAACACTTTTCGGCAAAAATATTTTCTGAATGACGGGGCTCCTTAGGCCCTAAATCGTCGAAATGTCATTCTTGTTTTGCAAATATGAGTACTTTTTATACCTAGGCCATGGGTTTTTGGTCATCGGGTTGCACTTTCAGATTATTCAAAAATCAGTTTTTCAGTGAGGTTTAGAGCTCATGTGAGGACCCTCAGAAAAAAAAATGGTGCACCTTTACCGTATCATTTTCGCGCGAAAATTCAAATGGTCCCGCATGCATCGGGCGATACCGTCTCGATAGCATCCTGTGAGCGTTGAGGCACACGCGGGGCCACTTGGAGAAAGGCGAGGAGACACTTCACTGCGCGGGTGCGGGTTTAACCACGAGCAGAAACAAATTCAAAAGTACTGTTAATTATCCCGCAAAATGGATTCAGTCTCAGACGCAATGTGAGCCAAATAATTGATACCGGTATCGCTCTGGTTCACGCACGCCACGGTAGAGGTGCACCATTTTTTTGTTTCTGAGGCTCCTCGGTTAAGCTCTACCCCGCTCCCAAAATCACATGTAGGGGAAAAGTAGGAGTGTGCTACCCGATATGAACAATCCCATCGCCTACGCACACAAAAAGAAAGTTTATTTTCAAAAACAAAGAATGAAATTCCGAATGTTTTTTTGTTTTTTGTTCAGGAGCCCCCCGTCATTCAAAAACAGTTTCAGGAAAAAAAAAAACTGTCGTACCTCTATCGTAGCACGCGTCGGCTGTTGAGGCAAATGCGATGCTCCTCGACAAACGGGAGGGGGAACACGTCAAGTGAGCGTGGGTTAACAACAGCAAAAATGAAAATCGAACCGACTATTCGGAGCATTTGTGTTAAGTTTTTTTTTTCTCTTTCATACGTAGTGAATTGTGAACTGCGACGCGTGCTACGATAGAGGCAGCACTTTTTGGATTTTTTGTTTCTGAATGACGGCGCTCCTTAACCCAAAATCGCCGGAATGTCGTTCTTGTTTTTCAATCTGATTTTTTTGTATACCTATAAGCCTTTTGGGTTTGTTCATCGGGTTGAACTTTCAGTTTACTCAATAATATCATTTTTTGGGTTAGGTTTAGAGCTCCTCAAGTGAGGAGCCTCAGAAAAAAACTGGTCCACCTCTCTCTATCGTAGCACGTGTCAAACCCTAGTAGTAATAGGACACGGGGACGGATTTTGTATGATGACTTGGGAGGCTTGTTCAGATAAATAAGAAAACAGGGGTTCAGGGCGAGGCTTTAGACGAGCCGTTGATCAGACTTCTTCGCGACCTGACAAACAGTATATATGGGCGAACTCTCGCGGTTTATTCGGTATAGCGCGAAGTGTAAGGACCACCTGTACTGCGAAGCCGTGGCATCAGCATGTTCCTTCGTGTGCGTTTTAACGATCATTCCGAAACGGATGGTGGAGGCGGTGATCGCTGTGCCCCTCCCCCCCACCCGTTTAATGTGGGGGAGGGCAGGCGCTCATATTATTGATTTTAACCCTTGGCGCTGTGTTAAATCCAACAACGACCGCGTATAAAAAAAACATTGAAATGAATGGTGATGTCTCGCAAGTGACCTCTCAACCCCTTCTGATCCCCTTCCCGGATCGTGTGTGCCAGCGAATGCCGGCACACATGCGCTATATGCCGGCACACGTGCGCAGCCTTGTACGTTCAAAGCACTGTCGTCGTCGTCCCGGACTATTAATAGTGCGGTGCCCGTTAGTGCGGGCCCCCAGTTTAGTGCTGCTGTGAAAATCGTTTGTCGCGACCTCGTCCTACAGAGTGCCGCGCTACCTCGGGATAGTTCGGGGTCCCATTTTAGTGCGGGTAATATCATCTGGCAGGGCACCGCACCATTGAGAGGTATTATTATACTACGAACTCGTCATCGGTATTTTGTGCCACACGTACACTACATATACTCTCTAATCTACGCACCACTAGCTAGCCTGTACTTCTTCTTCTACATGTTGCTCCAACAAAAGGGAAACACTCACCACGTCTTACGAACCACTGGAAAGTACTGGTGATATGATGCTACGACGACTTACCTCTGTACTTGTTTTTTTGCGTGACAAAAGTGAAGACGGAGTAGTACCGCGGTGGTACCAGGTACTTCTTAATATGCGTGACAAAGGAAAGTGAAGAGTGAAGACGGGGTCGCGGTCTACTTCCTCACCAGGTATGATACGAGTACGAGTATGATACCAGGTACCAGGGCGGTAGTATATTCTGGCGATGTATGTATGACATAATGTGCATCATCATGTGGGTCGTACCTGGTGGTATTATATCTGAATGTGTTGGTGCGAGGATACTAATTTGTGGCCGGGGCGCGCGCCAAACAGCAAAGAAGGACGAACTATTAATAATCAAGGACGACGACAACAAACAACACATCAGCAAGCACTATTAATACGTACAATTTGTACCTGGTATGTTAATAACAGTATACATACGTACTAATAATATGCTTACTGACTGACTGCTGTGCCCTTGTTTTGTGGTACCTCAACACACATAACTGTTAACATTCTGTCTGTGCTGCTATACTCAAGAGGGTGGGTGTTTTAGCGGCCTTCCTTTTGTGGCCGAATTACAGAGTACTCTGTTGCAACAACAACAACAACGGCAACAAAAATATCTCGAGCAGCAGAACACAGAGTAGAGATAAGAAAAAAGCAGACGAGACGTGGGCAAATAGCGAAAAGGGGCGGAGTGGCGGGAGGTTTATTATTATGGAAAAGGTGGGGCGCAGGGGGTGGTAGGGCAGGCAAATAATTCTCCACAATGAAAAATGCGCTAAAAATAATTTCGTGTTTTGGTTCGGTTCCTCCTTTTGGCTCTCTCAACCGAACTGCAAAAGAAAGATACCGGTAGAAAAACAAACGAACAAAACGGACGAAGATTTTTGCACTTCCAAAATATTGCGATGATATCACCCGCCTCACCCCCTTAAGAGATGTCCCCGCACACGATCCGACCAGAGACAGTCAACTGCTGCGTGCTGTTGTGTTGTGTGGTAATATCAACCTTGGGAGGGAGGGGGGAGAAAAGGTTTCGTGTGGGCGAGAGCGGGCGGGTCTCTGAGCCTCAACTTTTTATGAGAAAAAAAAAATCGGCGAAACTTTGGCCCCATGATGAAACGATAAAAAAAGGAAAAATGTTGACCGAAAAACCAAATAGACAGGCTGGGAAAACAAAAGGCAAGGGAAAACTTTGGAATTTTTGAAGTTGGCTTTGTTCTCTGCAAATACGGTAGCGACACGTATCGTCGCGTATCATATATATCTTGAAATGATAGGTCCGCTCTTTTGAATTCAGGTCGCCATTGGGGCCTCTATCCTCCTCCTCTTCCCCCTCCCCCTCCTCCTCCTCCTCCTCCTCCTCCTCCTCGTTCCGCTCCCATACCTCTTCTTCTTAGCTCTCTCCGTGTGTGTGCATGGTTGCATGGTTGCATGATGCAACACGCGAGGATTCTGTTTTTTTTGGGGCAAAAAAAAATGTCATTATACAGAAGAAGGAAGAAGGAAGAAGGAAAATCTACGTATTGCGAAATCTATTGCAGATGGCAGATTGCAGATTATTAGCAGCTCCGCCTTCTGTCTACTACTACATAGCCATCATCGTAGAGTGCAGCAAACAGAAGAACCTTCGCAGAAGCTCAGCAGCAATAATCAATCTTAATAATACTACGTTTTAGTATGCAAAAAAAGTACGTAAGCACAGCAGCCAGCCTCAAACTGCTCAAACTGTTTGTGTGGAAGAGCAGGAAACTTGGGTAGGAGTAGTAGGAAGTTGGAGATTTGGTAGATATTGCCCGCATTCTGCTACTACTACTGGACGCTCCCACAACAACCACGAGCGCGAGCAATCAAAATCACACGGCTGCTAGCTTGCACTGCGACCACACGCACACTTGCATCACAGCGTCATCCTCATCGTGTGGGCACTGACCGTGCACAACGTTAGCCGCTGCTCTCTGACTGGACCCGCCCTCCTTACTCCCTAGCTTGGAATTATCAATCGATCGAGGATCGGTCCCTGAGAAGATTATTATCTCTGCGACAGGATACGACAGCAGACAACACGCAGGAAAAACATCCATCGTCTTGCGTCTCCGCTGCTGCTGTTGTGCTGAGGTTCGTGCTGCCAAGCAAGGACAACCAGCGGACCACCGCACATAAGGGACGGGGACGAAACTGACTGACGCACCCCATCACCACGTGCGTGAGGCCAGAGGTGAGCGATAGTTGAGCACACGCAAGAAGAGGGCAGGTGGTTCATCACTGATGATGAGCGAGCCAGAGATATCATCATCTTACTAGTTTTTTCGATCTGTTTACTCCACCCGTCGCTCTCTCGCTGGATTCTTGTTGAGTGAATCTCTTCCTTTGGGCCGAAATCCCTGTAGCATTAGTGCACCTGCTGCGTGATCCCTTGCCTCTAGCAAGGCGTGGGGTGCCCTCGGCGACCCACAGATTACAGAATCTTCCGACAAGGATAGAGAGCTCCCCGAGAGCGCGCGGTAGGCGCCGCGGGATGAGGATTGCGCGGGACGTTTTTGCCCAACAGAAGCTTGTTCTTGTTTGTTCCCTCACATTTTCTTGGCTTTGAGGTTTTTAACGGTGTTTTTCAGGCGATCTGCTGCCAACTGAACTTCTAATCTGTACGTATTGCAACTCTTCTTGCATACGAATTTCCTATTGTAAAAAAAACGGTAAATAAATGTCGTAAGATCAACATTGACATTTAATTTGTCTACAGCAGCAGTTTGGTCCCCCCGATTACGTGTCAAATGCACCAGGACCACACGCCAAAACTCCGATGCGAACGTGCACCATCATCACCACCATCATCATCGTTCGCCAGCATAGCAAAGAAAACAGGGACGTTCTCGTACGAGTAGCTAATTATATACAGAGAATCACCACCAGTACTTCGCACAACGATCAGAGAATCAGAGACAGAGATCGTCCAAAATGAACAATGCAAAAACCCGCGACCGAAGTATTACTCAGCTTGAGTATAGACTACTCAGCTGGTCGAACTCACAGCTGGCGTATTTGAAATAGTTTCATAAAAAATAACCGCGAAAAAAGTTCTAGTAAATCACCCCCCATATTTATACGCATCCTCCGCCTTTCTTTTCCGCGTGAGACTTTGTTTTTGACGTACGTACGGTTCCCTATGTTCATTCCCTATACAATTTCCCATACACACCTCGTATCCTTCTTGCGTTGCTTGCACCCCACTTGCTATTAATAGGGCACAAGATCCAACCATGGAGACAATGCAACCTTCTGCGCTGCGCATAGACTCATCGTCCGGGTCTGCTGGGCTTGCTAGTAATGGTTGCGGCGGTGGGGGTGGGGGAGGGGGTGGTGGTGGCGGGGGCGGAGGCATGTCGGGAAGCGGGGTGGCTGGCAGTGCGTCCCCACGCACTCTACTAGACCAGAGGCCGACAACGATTCCTGCGGCCGCCTGTGTGTCTCCGCCGCTGGGTGGGTCCGGTGAGTGCTTGTCCAAATATATATATACCAATATTAAGATAAAAGTGGAGGTCACAGGTTTTCTCGAACAGGTTTATTTACTATTAACGCACGCGGACCATCGTAATCAGAACCCACGATACACAAAACCTATATATATTCGGTAGTTTTTTACCTGGCATGTTTTTTACATTTTTGTGAGAAGTTTTGTTGTTTTCTTCGCATGTAATTAACCGCGATCTTGCGGCACCCAGAAAAACGCGGAACATTCCCAGTTGATTCTTCTTACAATGGAGGGATATGTGGACTCCTCCTACATATGAATATTTCCTATATATGGTCACATACTCCGAGACAGAGAGCATAGTCTACAAGTACTGGTATACCTGGTATTTGGTTTTTTTTTCAAGTCGAAGTTGAAAAAGGAGGCTTGAAGCGTTGTTTTAGTGTCATTTCGTGGAAGGACGGTCGATGGTTACATCATCTGATCGATGCACCCGTCCCGTCCTTGTTGAGGTAGTGTTTGTGCTCGTCACGGGGGGGGGGCGGGGTATATTGACGCTGGATGGATCGTGGGGGAGGTCTCGCTTCTTGGCTATTTGATACCTGGTACCTGGTATGTATGTTGTTATCGATATCCCGATGATGCTATGCATGACAACAGAGCCGGTGTGGTACGCATTATTATTTACTCTATGATGCATAATACTCGGCAAGTACGACTGACTGCGCTATATGTTGCCGCGCGCATCGCCCTACCTTTTCAACTATTCATTATGATGTTGATATTAATGTATTCATAATATTATCTCTGACGGTATTTTGTGCGACAGAAGAAAGAGGTAGGGGTGGGGGGAGG
>JAYJMJ010000309.1:2498292-2512625 GCA_036873875.1 Laminaria ephemera
CTAGTTAGCACCAGGGTCAACAGCAGTGTAATCAAGCTGTGCACGGAAACTATAAACTTCTTAAGAGGGGGACAAAAAGTATTTTTTACGTTTTTTCCGACCCAACAAGAGATTGGAAATCGCAAACACCCTAATATGAGGTGGTTTTGGTTTGTCGTGCACGTGCGTTTTTTTATTGCTGTCGTATTAGCCATCTGACGATGTGCATGGTGAGCTACAATACCGTATACCATGGTACCAAAACACGCAGGTTAGCACAACCCCTCGCACGTGTTTTTATTTAAAATTAAACATACACTTACAGCGTTGACATCCCGATGCCACAGGCAAGGCGTACACAGGCCGTAGTTTCCCCAAAAGGGCAAACATTTTTTTTTGTAAATAACTAAAAATGAAGAATGACATTGTTGGGTCGAAACCGCCGAAACCACCCTTCCAATCAAGTCTCAACCTACTATTGGATTCGTCAGTTTCAATACTACTTACAGCTGTGAGATCGAGGATTTCGTCGAAAGTCATACTTGCGAACTGTGTGTGATACTCCGATCGCGTGTGTTACGGGATGTGTATGTCCTCATGAAGGATTATAGGTCGGAGACTCATCCCTTTAGTACTAGTTAGCACTCCAAGCTGGTTTTCTCGACAACGGGCAGGTTGCAAACGCCGAGCGTTGTGTGGGCTATGGATAGATCTCAACTACCAGGTAGTAATGGTAGACCTTTCTAAAGGGACCGTGTTCATTATGTGTTCCCCCCGCGTTTCGGAATTATAGCACCCACTCGGAAACCGCAAAAAAATAATCAACCTCGTACGACCATTTCCAAAGAGCCCGGACTCTTTGGGCCCTCCACAGCAGACAGTACATCACTTTTCAAAGGTTTGGAGTGGTAAACGGGACATTCAAAGTCCACTCAAAATAGCATGCCATTAAAACCAAGTAATACCACATACATTTGGGCCCATTTCATGGGCCCTTTACGTAGCGTTCTAGTGCTAACAGGAACGGATATTCATCTCAGCGGGTGTGTTATCTTGCGTCTTATACGGTAACCCTCAGAAAGAAGAAAGCAAAGGGAAACGAAAGTTTAATTAGTCTTCAGTTTCTGTTTCTTCGTTTTTCTTTGTATTTGACACTCACGCTGGTACGTACTGTTTTGTAACCTGGCGAAATCCCATTGTATTTCCTCTCTTTTCTTGTTGCCATTGCTTGTTACGTTTGCTTGTTACTTCTCCTCGACTACCCCGCAGAGTGCGGCCTTCCTGAACCGTTCCACGAGAACAGTAGACTCCTGCAACTGAATACGAGTACGTGCTGGGACATGCTGCTGCATACAGCCTCCAGCAGAATCTCCTGCACCGTGCTGCAGTAGTCTACTGACCGTGCACGATGCTATTCGAAGTATACGAGTACAGTAGTCTACTGCTAGCCAGTAGGCAGCTGCTGTACCGGTATTCTATTGCTGTGCCAGTAGTCTACTGCGTTACCGTGCTGCAGTCGACTTTGCCAGCCGTGCACGATTTTATGAGTACAGTAGTCTACTGCTGTGCTAGTAGTGTATTGCCGTAACCGTAGTGTGCTGCTGTACCATGCTGCAGTAGTCTACTGGTCATGCACGATGCTTTATATCCGAGTACAGTAGTCTACTGTATCATGCGCGTTGCTTCAGGTTCGAGCTGTAGTCTATTGCGTCATGCTTAACGATGGTTTGCTGACCATGCATCATGTCACGAGTACAGTGGTCTCGCCGCACTACCCTGCAGTAGTCTACTGACCTTGCACAATGCTTCAACGAGCCTACTGCACGACACTGCAGCAATCAAAAGCAGCAAGCAGCCTATTGCACCACAATGCAGTAGTATGCTGAACAATCGCGAAACGTAGGAGTACAAACCAGTAGCCTACTGGACCTTCCGCCATATATATATCCATCCCGCGCTGCCGCAAATTGGCACCTGGCACCACGTGAATCACGTGTCGCCTTACCCAAAAACACGTTTATTGTGAACTATGAATGTGAGTACGCTCAAACATCCCTCTTACCCCCCTCCCCCCCAATGAAAACCGCCGTTGCCTCTCATGCAGCGCCTTCGACGTGCGCGAACGGCATCCCTGGCGTTAGCGACGGCACGGTCTGCTGTAAGGAGGCGTGCGGTGCCTGCGGGGGTGTGGGGTGCGGGGCTGTGGTGGGCACGGACGGCGCGTCCGACTGCTGCCCGTCAACCATCATCGAGGAGGCCGCGGGGGCTGTGTGCGGGGAGGCCCCGTGCGTGATGGAAGGCTTTACGCCGTCGCCTATCAACCCTGCGTTTGATGGAACCGCTGCCCCTGTCGGTGGGTTGATTTTGGGTTTTTGTACTGCAAGAGCGTTTTTTTGCTTCTTCTCGGGTTGATGGACGTAGAATTTATATAGATATCGTGTGATACGAGTGAGTATACAAAGTACAAGAGAAAGTGTGAACATTGGTTGTTGGGGTCGGTTTTTACACCGTCATCGGACAACCCGGGTCTGGTACATTTTATGTTTTCTTGGGTGATGCCCTGGTTTGTTGTTGTGTTTGAGCTTATATAAGTTACTACTGTAATTTAACTCCACTGTTAATATATGACTACAGACGTAGGGTTCGGGTTTCACATACATATAATAGCGACCTGGTACGTGGCAGTTTTTACGTTAGTTGTTTTTCATGGCTTAAATCAATCTTGATGCAGGTGCTTATTTATTTTGTGTCTGATTTTTTTTTTACCGTCCGTCGTTCTCCCCCGTTAAGATGCATCGACCTGCTCAAACGGTATACCGGGCTACCAGGACGGCGACATCTGCTGCATGGAGATCTGCGGGCAGTGCGGCGGAGCAGGCTGCGGAACAATCCCCGGAACCGGCGGGGGTGCCAACTGCTGCCCTTCCACCATCCTAGCGTCTGGAGTGGTAAGTCAGGGATAGCTCTATTTTTGGCACTGCTATCCCATTATGGGCTTTGGAATTCGAGTGTTAATACTATTGCGTGTTTGCGGGATACCAAATTTGGTTGAGTAGGAGTTGGATAGGAAACATATAACAATAGTATTGAAACCGTCAAAATCACAATCCAAGGCCAACCCAACCCAAGAAAACTCAGATAAAAATTAGGTTAGTTTTTTTTTTTCCTATCATTTTTTCAATTTCCAACCTAATTTTTTCTTGGGTTGGTTGGCCATGAGCTATTAAATTCGTCGATTTCAATACTAGTTTTACATTTTATTCAACCCAAAAGAGTTTTGAAATCGCAAACACCCTATTACGAGCGAATGCGAGTTTCTAATTTTGACGACGCCAAAACACAGGGTACCCCTTCCGAGTTGGCTGAAGCGTCCGCCGACGACCAACGCACACAACTTGACGACAGATTCAAATATCCTGCTGCGCGAGTTCCTAGCGACAGCTACGAGTTTCCAATTTCCGACGACGCCGAAAAATAGGGGCTCGTTTCCAGCCTCGCGTGCCCGATTTTTCATGCTTGTCCCGCCGGACGACCGGAATCAGGCTAGTTACTAGTATATAGTGGGTAATGAGGCGCGACCTCAAATAAACTTTGTTGAGTTGGGTTGGGTTGGGTTGGGTTGGGTTGGGTCTTTCCTGTTCCACCAACGCACACAGTTGACGACTGTTACAATATCCACCAGCGCGAGTTCGTAGCAACAGCTTTATACTGTCTTCTTTACGATCCCGCGTGGCTATGATATTCAGGTGCTTCTGTCTTCCGTGGAGAGCATGGAGGAGAGCGACGCTCAGGTCGGGTCCCTCCGCACTCGGCTGCTGGACTCGGTTGAGCAGAAGAGGAATGTGCTCGGAGAGGTCTCTTCTACCACGGAGATTGTCCGGGATGGCGCAGACGGAGCAGGTGCAGACAAAACTGAGAATAAGCAAAATAGATATCTGGTATGTGGTGCCTCCATACGGTTCAAATAATTCGTTTTTATCGTACCTTTCATATTTTTCTGTCTCTTTTGTCATTTTTTGTGACTCACGCTGCGCATTGTCGCATGGCTATATATAAATATTTGCTGCTGTAGAATAAATGTTTGATATCTCATTTTTTTTTTTTTGCGTTCCGGCGTCAGCCTTTGTACGTACGTACGTACGTACGTATCAAATCTATGGTTAGTATCCCTACCAAACACATGCGCTTCGACCAAGCGTTCCATTGTCCATTGTCCGATGGTCTTGGAATCGCGGTAACTTAGCATTGCGCGTCAGCGCAGAAACCTTGTATGATACTCGTATACGGTAAGGGTGGGAGGGAAAAAGGGAGGGACGGTGAGAGGAGGAGGTTGAGGCAGGGAGGCAGGGATGGCATTGCCGTACGTATGTGCTATATGTGTGTGTTGTATGCTATGTATGCGCGTGTTATATACCTGGTATACGTTATTGTATGTACACCATACGCGTGTTGTATGTTTGTATGCGCGTGTTGTACGGTAATGTATGTGCTGTTGTATGTTTGCATGCGCGTGACGTATGCCTGTATACACGTGTTGTATGACATCTATGCGCGCGTTGTATGCTCTATATGCGCGTGTTATATGGGCTGTTTGCGTGTGTTAAATGTGCTGTATGCGTGTTAAATGTGTTGTATGCGCGTGTTGTATGTATTTCCTGAAACGTACTGTATACGTAATGTCGGGTGTGTGTTGTATGTGCTTGGTCAGCCAAGAAGATTTCGACGGGGAGAGCGTTCAAGGCGTCGAAAGAGCTAAGCGAGAAGGAGCTGGTCGATGCCGTCGCGGAGTCGTCCAAATCCGCGGCCGTGGGAGTTGTCAAGGTCAGAGCAGAAGATTTGTTTCGTTCGTTTTCGTTGTTGCTGCTGCTGCTGGTGGTTAACATCTGCTTTCGGTTTCCCTTTTTATATGCTACGTATTCATTTTTTGTTTTTTCTCTTGTTTAATTTTTGCTTAATTTGTGTTTTTTTCCTTTTTTCTTTTTCCTTTTCGATTTTCTTCGTTTCTTGGTTGTTTCTTCATTTACTCGTTTTTTGCTTTTGTTCCGGGCGTTTGTGTGCGCGTGTGTCCAGTCGGTGGCGGCGGGGGTGACCTCCCTCGGCAGCTACGCCAAGTCCCCCGAGGCGCAGGATGTGGCCGCTTCGACGGTGGATGTCATCGGTGCCATCACGGGGGCGGCTTCCTCCATAGGGGACGCCTTCAAGGAGGCTAAGAAGGAGTATGACGACAACTCCTTGTCGGGGTGAGTGCTACGAGTGTTGTTGTTGTTGTTGTTGGTTGTTGTGTTTTGTTCTTGTTTTATTCTTGTTATGTTTCTTGTTCTTGTTCTCGCTTTTGTTCTTGGTGGTGGTGGTGGTGGTGATGGTATTTGTGGTGGTAATGGTGGTGGTTGATGGTTGGTGGTGGTAGTGGTGCTCTGCTGTTGATGTTGCTGTTGTTGATGATTTTGATAATTTTGATTTTCTTTTTGTTTGCTCGCTCGTCAGGGAGGACCTGAGGTCGATTGGCAAGATCTTTAAGAGCGTCCGCACGGGCGTCAAGGGTGTCCAGAACAGCTCAATTTCGATGGTTTTATTTTTATTTTTATTTTTATTTTGATATTTGATATTTTTGGTAGATTCAATTTTAATGTTTATTTTGATTTTCTTTTTGTGCGCTCGCTCGTCACAGGGAGGAACTGACGTCGATTGACAAGATCTTGAAGAGCGTCAGCACGGGAGTGAAGGCTGTCCAGAACAGCCCAACGGTGAGGAAGCCGTCCCCTCTCCCCCTCATGGCGTTTTTTCTCCAAACAATTAGAAACCGCCTTAGCTGTGAGATCGAGAAGTTCGTCGAAAAATATCTTTGCAAGGTGCATGTGATACTTACTCACCAAAATTACAAATAACGAATATGTAAAAACGCGCGGCCGAAGTTATCACGCAGCTTGCAAAGTTGAGTGTCGATCACCCGAATGGTCGAACTCACAGCTGACGTATTTGAAATAGTTGTATAGAATATAACAAGACGCCTCAGCTGTGAGATCGACGTTGAAACTTATACTTGCAAGCTGCTTGGGATATACTCCGATCGCGCGTGCTGTACGGGGTGTATGACCTCGTGAAGGATGCTCGTACGTCGGTGACTGTTTTGTGTGACTCTGCTCGCAACGGTCGCTTTTCTTGTGTTTGAAGGAGCTGTGCTTTCTTACGACCTGGCCCAGCTTCTTCGACAACATGGTTTTTATTGAAATGTGCTTGACTAAACCCCAACGCTACCACCTGGGAAATACCAGAACGACCTAGCCCTGACCCCGATCGCCTGGGAAATTTCTCGGGATGAAGCTGTAGCGAGTAGGGCTGTGAGCTGGCTGACTGTACGTCGCCGACGAGTTATTAGATGGCTAGGTATGCCAGTTACAGTAGCTGCGTGCGGTATTTGCGAAGTTCTGCGTCTTTGTATCGCCCACCCACCCACCCACCCACCCACCCACCCAATCTATCCACCCACCCACCAACCTGTGCTGCCGCACCCCAGCGCAACCCAACCCAACCCAGCCTAATAAAGACACTGAGTTGTGTCGCTAGTGAACCCAACCCAGCCGCCCACACACCTACCCACCCACCCACCCACCCCTCCCCTTCCCCCCCCCCCCTACCTCCCGTTATCAGGTGAAGTCTAAGCTGGACGAAGCGGGAGAGCTGGTGACGAAAACTCTACCGTCGGCGGGGGGGCGCGTGGGCAAGGGCGCCGCGCAAGCTTTTAAGGGTGCCGCGGCTAACGACGACATTGGAAACCCGGTCAGGGAGGCCCTGGATTCCGTAGAGAAGGTATGATTGGTTGGCGTTGTATGCGTTGTATGCGCTGGATGGGTTGTATGCGCGATATGCGCTGTATCGGGGGGGGGGGGGGAGGGGGGTACTCATTTGTCGCTTGCCTTAGTTATTTGACCATTGGCCACACATCCCGTTCGAGACGGAGCACTGTTCGTACTCCTATTAGAGACACCTCGAACGTGTGGGCGCTCATTACGTTTCTTCCATATATGACATCAAAAAAAATTTACTTGTCCTATCCCCTTCGTATTCGGTCGTCTGTGGTCACCATCTATCTCCTAGGATAGCGATAATTTTCTCGCTACTATCTAGTAGGTTGTATGCGCGATATGCGCTGTACAGGGGGGTAGGGCGTACCCATCTGTTGCTTTCTTTAGTCATTTTATGGGGGGGGGGGCTTTTAAGGGTGCCGCGACTAACGAAAACACGACAAACCCGGTCAGGCAGGCCCTGGATTCCGTAGGGAAGGTGCGGATAGTTGGCATTGTATGCGTTATATGCACTGGATGGGTTGTATGCGCGGTATGCGCTGTATGGGAGGGAGGGGACTTTTAAGGGTGCCGCTGCTAACGACGAGATTGGAACTCGGTCAGGGGGGCCCTGGATTCCGTAGGGAAGGTGCGGAAAGTTGGCGTTGTATGCGTTGTGTTCGTTGTATGCGTTGTATGCGCGGTTTGCATTGTATGCGCTGTATGCGTTGTCTGTGTTGTATGCGCTGTATAAGGGGAGGGGGGGGGGGGTTGTAAGGGTGCCGCGGCTAATAACGACATTGGAGACCCGATCAGGGAGGTCCGGGATTATGTCGAGAAGGTGCGGAGAGTTCACGATATACGCACTGAGTTCGTTGTAAGCGCTGTATGCGTTGTTTGCGCTGTATGAGTTGTATGCGTAGTATGTGTTGTATGCGCTGTATAGGGAGGCAGGGGGCCTTTAAGGGTGCCGCGGCTGACGATGAGATTGGAAACCCGGTCAGGGAGGCCCTGGTTTATGTAGAGTAGGTGCGGAGAGTTGGCGCTGTATGCGTTGTATGCACGGTATGAGTTGTATAATATGTGCTGTATGCGCTGGATAGGGGGAGGGGGGTGGTTAACGGTGCCGCGGGTAACGACGGGATTGGAAACCCGGTTAGGGAGGCTCTGGATTCTGTAGAGTAGGTGCGGAGAGTTGGCGCTGTCTGCATTGTGTTCGTTGTAGGCGCTGTATGCGTTTCATGCGCGGTATCAGTTGTATGTGTTGTATGCGCTGTATAGGGGGAGGGGGGGGTTAAGGGTGCCGCGGCCAACGACGATATTGGAAACCCGGTCAGGGAGGCCCTGGACTCTGTAGAGTAGGTGCGGAGAGTTGGCGCTGTATGAATTGTATGCGTTGTATGCGTTGTATGTGTTGTATACGCGGTGTGCGTTGTATACGCTGTATGCGCGGTTTGGGTTGTATGCGTTCTACTGGGGGGGGGGGCTTTTATGGTTGCCGCGGCTAACGACGAGATTGGAAACCCGGTCAGGAAGGCCTTGGATTCCGTAGAGATGCAGAGTTGGAGTATGTGTTGTACTCGTTGTATGCGCTGTATACACTGTATATGTGGTGTGTGTTATTGGCACTGTATTGCCTCTATAGAGGGGGAGTTAAAGGTGTCGCGGCGAACGGCGACATTGGAACCCCGGTCAGGGAGCCCCTGGATTCTGTAGAGTAGGTGCGGAGAGTTGGCGCTGTATGCATTGTATTCGTTGCATGCGCTGTATGCGTTGTATGCATTGTATGTGTTGTATGCGTGATATGTGTTGTTTGCGCTATGTAGGGAGGGGGGGGGGGTTGTACGGGTGCCGCGGCTAACGACGAGATTGGAAACCCTATAAGGGAAGCCCTGGATTCCGTGGAAAAGGTGTGGAGTTGGCGCTTTTTGCATTATATGCAGTATATGCGCTGTATGCGATGTACTGAGAGAGGGGAGGTTCGCGGTGTTTTTCGGGCGGTGGCGAGATGTTTCCCGGGGACTGGAGGCGGGGCTGGGGGGGAGGGGGTTGCAAGTGGGGGTCAGGAACGTCCCCATCATATGCACAGCCATGCCAAGGTTTTTATCGGGAAACGTATTATGTACCTGGTCGGGAAATCTATCAGCAGCAGCAGCAGCAGCGCCCCAAAACATCCGCCCATCCCCCATCCCCCATTCTCGTCGTCCGTCCACTCGCCTACCGCTGTCCTGCTTCGCTCAGAACAAAATATTTTCATCATCAAAGCTTTTAATTTCAATTTTTTCGTTTTCGTTTTTTTCCCCCCATTTTTTCGGTTTTTTTTTGCTCGGCTTCGACAGTTCATCGTTTCGATGGCTGCGCTCGGGAGCAAGTACTTCACCAACTCCAAGGCCGCGTACTTCCAGCTCCCTGGCGGCGATAAGATAGCCAAAAAACTGGGCGGGGGAGGGGCTGGCAAGAGCTCATCCTCGCCTGCCGCGGACACGCCGGAAAAGGTAGAAACCCCAGCGTCGGCCCCGGCGGCAGCTTCGACGGAAAGTGCCGCGGTGGCATCTCCCGAGGCGGAAAAAAGCTCCCCATAATATTTTTTATTAAGAATGAGAAACGTGTGTTTGTTTTTTGCGTGGACGAAAAAAAGCCTCCACGCTGACGGCAGCGGGGGTAGGGGATGCGCCCCCAGTGTCCCCTTTATGAAACACGTTGCCTCCCTGGAAGAGATGCAGCTCTGGTGGTGTTGTTTTTTGCTCGATGTTGGTGTCAGGAGACCGCAGTTTGGCCCCTTGACTGACCGCTTTCAACCCTAAAACTGATATGTTAAGGTCCAAAGGTCAACTATGCTAGGTGACCGCGGTTTGACCTCATGACTGACCGCCCTCCTACGCTAAAATTGGTATGTTACGGCCAAAAGAGACCTTGACGCGTCCACAATGACCGGTCTCTCCTATGGAGCATCGTCGGTGCTGATGTGATCGCCAGCCAAGTCGATGCGTTCGTGTGCGCGCGTGGGGTGGGGGTTGGGTGTGGGGGATGTTGCGGTTGGTTGCGTTTTTGGTCGGTATAACGGGGGGAAATGTTTGGAAAAGAAAAGGGTCTTGTATTTTTCTTTCCCCCAGATACGAGTGAGGAGGAAGACGTCGGTCGTCATGTTTGTGCTTGCTTGCTTGAAACGCGGCGCGGCGCCTTTTGGTTGGGCGAATTGCCATTTGACCCCTTTAGTACTGCGCATACGTTTTGGGGACACATCACTTGAAAAAAGAGTGGGATAACTTTTGCAGTGGGAAAAGGGTTAGACGAGGGAAGAGCCATTTAAGCGAACGAGCGTCGTTTAAGCGAGTGAAACGCCGTTTAAGCGACCACAGTCGTTTAAGCGAGCGAAGAGCCATTTAAGCGAGCGGGCGTCGTTCAAGCGAGCGAAGCGTCGTTTAAGCGAAGGAAGAGACACTTAAGCGACCGAAGATACTTGTAAAAGGGAAGCGACTTTTAAGCGAAATATTTTTTAAGCGAAGCGACTTTTGAGGGAAGTGCCTTTTAAGACCCCTTTGGGCTTCAAAGGGAAAACGTTTGTCTAAAAGTTGACGATTATTACGTCTGCCACACCAAGCAGCCCGGATTTGCTGGGGTAGGGGATGAGTCCGAAATGAAACGGGAAGTCTGCTACGATAGAGGTGACAGTTTTCGGCTATAAAACGTTTTTGATAGACGGGACTCCTTAACCCCAAAAATCGTCGCAGTTTCATTCTGTTTTTGGAAAAAAAACATTCGTTGCATACCTAGGCCATGGGATTGTTCATCGGGTAAGTACTTTTATTTTTCACCCCGAAATCCGTTTTTGGGGGAGGTACAGAGTTTCTCAAGTGAGGAGCCTCAGAAAAAATAAAAAGATATACCTCTACCGTGGCATCGTGACGGACGAGGATGTACCACACGTATGCAGATCGATGATACTTACGTTGTTGCACTCTCTTGCCTTGAAGTTGATACGGCCGCACTTGCCGCGATTTAGGTAAGCCATACCTGGGCCTCCGACGGGCTAAGCGAAGCGACTTTTAATGTTTTTAGAACACGCTCTTTTTTTTTTTGCGGTTTCAGAGGAACAAAGTGACCCAACATCAAAATGACGATTGCTGTATTATTGGTTATGTACACGAAGCGACGCAGGCTGCTGCGCTACGACATGTGTTAATGTGTTTTGTGTCCCAACTGCAATGCAATAAGGATTTGCACGACATGCATGCAGCATGGTAGTACTTCTCGTCGTACTTCTGCTGGCTCACGCTACCAGTGGTTACTAACGTCGGACGTAGTTGTTTTTTCGGCAGCTATAACCTGGATCCCGCGGCGCTTTCGAAGTCACACTTCCTTTTTTTTTTTAATCAAAGAAGCATAACATAAGCCGCCGTTTTTTTTTTTAGTCTGGCATGACCCGTCCGTCCTGTCAGTAGTTTTTTTCAAGATCGATCGCAACCAGCCCCCCAGCTTTGTAGCCAGGCACCACGACGACACACCCCGGACGCGCCCTACGATAATAGAGGTAGGACGTTTTGGCTAAAACGATGACCGGGCTCCTTAACCCAAAATCTTCCCTATTTTTTTTTTTTTTGCAACATGTTTCGTTGTATATACCTATTACGGGGGACCATAGTAATCAGGACCAAATTTGGTTAGTAAAAACGGTGGAATATATAGGTTTTTGTGTGTGTCGTAGGTCCTCATTACTATGGTCCTCCGTAAATAGGCCATGGGATTCTTCATTCATTGGGTTGTACTTTCATTTTTTTTCTCAAATTTTGTGTTTGGGTGAGGTATAGATCTCCTCAAGTGAGGAGCCTCCGGAAAACAATGGCCCACCTCTAACGTAGTATGCGTTCCCGAATGACATGACACACTCACGACAAGGAGGAGTATTTATCCCCGATGGTCCAGTAGGTAAGCCGCGTAACTACTGAGGTCGATGTCGTGGGTTCGAACCCCGCAAGGGGGCTTTCTCTTAAAAGCATGACCATGCCGAAAGTGCGGGAGCGCGAGTTGGCAAAACTCGATGCTAATCGACGAGCAGTGGGAATGAATGCTGAACCTTATGCGCGATGAAAATGAAGGCACGTACCGGGGGGGGGAAGGATGACACCTGTGACCACGGCTTGTCCAGAAGGTCGCTAAGGGTAAAACCTCCTACGAGTTGAGGTGGAAAGTAAAAGTGATGAACAAAAAAAAAAAATGCTCGGCTCGATGCCTCACGCCGCAGCTCTCAGTTTTGCGAAACCAATTTCCATGTGTACGTGCTAACATTGGTTTCATTACTATATCGCTTTCATCTCTGAAAAACAGTTTCCACGTGTAATGTAATCAGTGGTTTGATTATTAATAGTTGGCTACTGAAAATCCTCTGCCCTTGCGAGGGTTTGCAATGCACGCTACAGAACGCCCAAAGAGCCCCAGCCCCAAGCGACAGCAGCGACCGTGGCTGCATGCTCACGGCAGTGTCTACGGTGTCTACGTCATATATATCATATTTCACGCAGAATAAATAATTTTACAAATACTTTTACAAACAGCTCGCACCGCTGAGTATCGACTACCCAATCAGCCGAACTCACAGCTGGCGTATTTGTAATCCAATGACCTTACTACTGTAAAATAACTTTACAAGTAGTGTATACAGTTGCCATTGTATTCGACCCAACCCAGTCAGCCGACCTGTCGCAACCTCGCAGGCGAGCCAAAAAACGTCAAAAACATAAATTCTACCGTGACCTGCGAAAAAAAAAAGAACGGAGACCCCTCCCTCCCTCCCTCCCTCCCTCCCTTTGCCCGCTCTAAGATACCTGGCCGACCAACTGGCTCTATTTTTCACCCGTCGTCTCTGTATGACAATCTGCAGACTTACCGTCTGAAATGCTCCTCCCCTGTGTTACTTCCCAACCTTTACGGCTTCCCAACACTTTGATCTTTTCACTGCCCGCCACCTTTTGTTTTTTTTGGCGGTAGGAACCCTCACCCCGCAAAGCTACTACAGAAACACGCCCGTCCCAAGCACGGCTGTTCCTTCTAGGATAACACACTCAAACTCAACTCAACTCAACAGAGCACACCAAACAGCACTAGCAGTAGTACACGACTAGGCCACACCAAGATAACTTGATCTATGGCGGCGGCGACTGTTTGGGGGTGGGTGTGTCATTCCACAAACAAAAAAAAACAATTTTTGCTATCCACAAAAGCAAATTTTGCTTTCCGTGGCTCCCACTTTGTTCTGCACCACAAAGGCTCCGCACAGCAATCCCCTCCCCACACCATATGCTATGTGCCTACAACCCACAACCATCACGTCAGAACCGATAAAACTCCCGTCTCCTCTAAACCGCCTCGACCGCGAATATCCTTTCGAGGGTTCACAAGATTTCGTTGTTATAGTCTCCTTCAGTTGTCTATTGACAGATAATTGACCGCATTGATATTTCAGGCGGACAGTCTACCTACCGAAAACGGTGTTTGTTTCCCGTCCAGAAGAACGCCCGCCAAACACAAAAACAAAACACATACACACATATTACCCACAACCCGGCTATTTTATCCCCCCTTGACCATACGTAATTTTTTTTTTATCTTTACGCTTGCGGTGTGGAGCACCGCACCGCTCTACTAGCACCGCCGTTTTGTCCACTTCAAGGCAAGGGGCTTCAAAATCGACGATGCAATAAAAAAACACGATCACAAACAGCATCGACGACGCAACAAAAAAAACGACTACAACAGTATCGACGATGCAACAAAAAAAATGGGTTACAGTATGATGTCGGATGAGGCTATTAGCCCGCATCACGGGGATTCTCTTCCCAACCGTAACCACCAGGCCTGAAGCGCCCACCCCCTCTCCTGCCGCGGCAGAAGCAGTCTCCCCGCTCTCGCCACCCCCCTCCCTCTTCTTGCTCGGCCTCGAATTTGGCGATGCAGAACAAAACAAAACAGTTGCAGAATGATGCCGATGAGGTTATTAACTCGCGTCAAGGGAGAAGTATTCCCAACCGTATCCACCAGGCTTAAAACCCGGGCACTTTCCCCTTCCGAGGAGGCAGAAATCCCCCCGCCCCCGCTATCGCCACCCCCTCCCCCACCCCCCCCACCCCCCCCCCGCCTCTTCTTGCTCATCGGCCTCGAACTCGGCAACGAAGAAAAAAAACAACGGTTACAGAATGATGTCGATGAGGTTATTAGCCCGCACTAAGGGGGAAATCTTCCCAACCGTAACAACCAGGCCTGAAACGCGGGCGCCTCCCGAGGCGGCGCTAATCCCGCCGCTCCTGCCACCTCCCCCCTCTTCTTGCTCGTCGGCCTCGAATTTAGCCGCGATGTCCCACAACACGGCGTCGTTTGGCAAGCGCACATCCTTAGAGAGAGGTCTACGCCCCTTAGCGTCGAAGGAAACGCTGAGCGAGCTCTCGGGGGTGACCGCTAGATGGACGTCGCGGCGGGTGGCACCTTCCGGAAGAGAAATCCTGTACAATGCAATGCAGCAGCAGCAGTAGCATAAGTTTTGGCGAAAAGGATAATTGAACGGCGGTGGAGACGGGGGGG
>JAYJMJ010000309.1:2530408-2547127 GCA_036873875.1 Laminaria ephemera
ACTGTACCCCTATAGTAGCACCCCGTCAGTCAGAAGTAGTTTGGCCAAAAAGAGGTACTGTACCCCTATTGTAGGCAACCCGTTAGTCAGAAATAGTTTGGCCAAAAAGAGGTACTGTACCCCTTTGGTAGCACCCCGTCAGTCAGAAATAGTTTGGCCAAAAAGTGCTAGAAATACCCCTATGGTAGCACCCCGTGAGTCAGAAATATTTTGGCCAAAAAGGGCTAGAGATACCCCTTTGGTAGCACCCCGTCAGTCAGAAATATTTTGGCCTAAAAGAGGTGCTGTACCCCTATAGTAGGCACCCCGTCAGTCAGAAATATTTTGGCCAAAAAGAGGTACTCTGTACACCTATAGTAGGCACCCCGTCAGTCAGAAATATTTTGGCCAAAAAGAGGTATTCTGTACCCCTATAGTAGCACCCCGTCAGTCAGAAGTAGTTTGGCCAAAAAGAGGTACTGTACCCTTATTGTAGCACGCGCTACCACACCTGCACAGAGAAAGAAGTGACGACGCTTCTCCTGTGGACGGGATCAGGCGGGTCCCACGACAGCCGCACGCACCGGTTCGTCGTGCCAGTACTGCTCTCGTGGGTTGTGAGACGCGCTCGTAGACCCTGTCGGCAAACCAGACAGGAGGGGGCCGCGCGGAAGAGGCATAATAGAGTGGCACGGACGAATGAGCAATACTCCTACAGTGGGGGGGCTCCCGACAGTGATATATATATATATACATACCAGTATATATATATATATGCCGGTATGTGCCCGTCCAATAGGCCGGCACTATTCAGGGCACTGGCACTATTGGGAATAGAGATACTACACTGTAGAGAATAGCTATAGAGAGTTACTATAGAGAGTTACTATAGGGAGTTATTATAGAGAGTTCCACTTTTGCCAAGCGATCCCACCGGCACTATAGAGAGCAGTTTCACTATTCAACCAGCACTATTGGGAGACCCCCACTGTACTTTAAAGTGATTCTCTGACCCCACAGTCCCCGATGGCTGCTGACGAGGTATCACCAGTTCCCCAGCAGCCTGGCCGACGGGAGCGGTGGGCATAGGAGGTTGCCGATTTTCATCGCTATTTTATTCTGGAGCGTCGGCTGCGCCTAAAGATCCTAGCGACCAGTTTGTAAGAGGGTCTCCGGCTGCGACAACCAAAATAAAGTTAAATTGTGACGATTTGTTCCATATATAATCAAGATAAATGTGACGATTTGTTCCATATTTGCTAAAAATATCCTATGAATAGATAATATACGCTTACCGTGGGGGACAAAGGCACCATCGTCGCTGTCTGGTACACTGTCGCTGCCGAGACGGCGACCCCAAAGCGACACTCGACGCGCACGCGGAAAGCGAACCGCATCCCCGGTGGCAACCTTGGCGTCAACGCCTCCGTCTCCCCGTTCGAGCCCCTCCACACCGCGCGAAAATCGTCCGTCTTGCAGCCCAGCCTGGTCCAAGAGCTCGACCCGAGGGTCCAACATCGCCCGCCACCAGGGTCCGCCCTCACGCTCACGTCCTGAGCACCAGCGGAACGATTAGTCGACGATGACGCAGCAGAAGGTTTGCTCGCAGCTGTTGTTGTCGCGTTTCTTCCCTCAAGTGCCTCTTCCGCGTGCCCCTCCCCCGTAGCAAGCGTCTCTCTTGCGGGTGCCTCTGGGACTCTGGGAGAGGCGACAGCCACGCGTCCCGAGGCCACGCGAACGGTCGGCGGTAACGCACCACCTACGCCTCGATTCGGCGGCCCGGCCTCCCAAGCGTGCGCCATTTCCAGCGCAACCGACAAGTTTGCCCCCGAAGGCAAAAAACTGGTGTCTATACCCGTCCCCCAGGAGGCTCTCAGGGACACGGCACCCCCTGCCCCTGCCTCCCCCCCCTCCCCTGCCAGCAGCTCTAGAGCGGGGGCGAGGGGAGCGGTGACGATAATGCCATCGACGCTGCTTTCCGGTTGTCCGGACGCCATCCGCGAGGACAGCCGCACAGGGTAGGCTGTCGCCGCAGCGAGGAGAGCACTGCGTGCCGAGGACATCATGCTTAAGTCCGCCCACAGTTCCGACCCTGACCGGACAGGTCGCATGACCCTCTTAACGGGGTCCAACACGGCTAGGACGAAGGAGGGGGGGTCGAAATGGAGGAGGGGTGTACTTGTGTTGTCTTCGTTGTACTGGTGAGTTTGTGCTGCTGCGTCGTGTCGGCCTCGGACCGGAGAGGAGGCGTTTTCGGTCATCGTGATGTGTCTGCTTCCGTTGCGGTGGGCTTCGGAATAAGCGGCTGTTGCTGCTGTTGCTTCCATTGCTACTGTGGTTGTTGTTGCTACTGCTGGTATTGTTTCTGTTGCTGGTGCTGCTGGTGCTGTTGTTGCTGCTCCTGTTGTTGGTGCTGCTGTTGTTGTTGTTGCAGTCGCTGTTGCTAATGTTGCTGTATTTGTCGTCTTTGCTGTGTTGGCTGTCGTTGCTGCTGCTGTTGCAACAAGGTGGCCTGCGTGGTGGGAAGAACCCGGGTGCCGCGGCGCCTCCCACCACAGCTTCATCTGCAAAAAAAGGGTGGTTCCATCCCCGAGACGTGGACAGACACCAACGGACAAAGCGTGAAATCACCACATCAACCAGCAGCCTAAATCGATAAATACGCGTTTGTTGGGAAATTTGCTACAGCATCCTATTGTCGCAATCATTGTTCAGCAGCGACTACAGTACAACAGCTTATCTAGCCAATGCTCAGTACCCCAATAGTGTTTTTTTGTCGATGGGAATGTCGCATGGGCCACAGCCAGTGCATCGTTCCCGTCTCGGATTTGAAGCGGCCGGTGGAAGAGTGACGGCCAGGCGCAGCTCGTTTTCTATGGTTCTATTTTATGCAAGGAGACCGCATGTGCAAGCCCGGTGTAGGTCTCACAGATTTACAAGTTCGATTCGGTAATCGAGGTTAACCCTAACGCAGAGGCTGGAGCAGCTGCCGAATTGGCGTCTCGTTTCCCTCGGATGTTCTCCTGAAAATGAAAATGCCCCACCCTCGGCTGAGCGGACTCGATAGTTTCTTTCTTTCGTTTTTTCAAGTAGACCGATGTAAAAGAAAGCGCTATCCGACGGTGACCACTGTTCAGCGTACTATCGCAAATGTGCCAAGATGCCCCCCTACAGTTCCGGTATTGTAGGGATGCGAGGGTCAATGGTCATATGACTACGGCTATGCATGAAATGGGTACACCCCCCCACCGCAGGCTGAGTCGAAACCATTAGCCACAGGTTCGGCGTAATTTTGTGATGGGTCGTTCGCGATGGCTAAGCATACTGCGGGTAGGGATGATATAACTGAATGTGCAGGTGTTATATAGCTACTGTATCTCAATTTGTGAATAAAAACATTGATTTAGAGGTAAATATCCCATTTAACTGTCACTTAAGTCAGCCAATACGAAAATCGTTCGTGTAGTGGAAGTCATTACGATTACGAGTTGGAGGAAGCCTGAGGTACCTCGTGGTAGCTGATGTCCCCTCCTAAAAGCATGGACGCAAAAAATGAAATAAAATAACACATGCGAGTACTATACAGTGGTTTGTCATCAGAACCTGCTTCGTATACCATTTCGTTACTTTTAGTTTGCTTGAGCACTAAATTCTGCGCGAAAACACCTCTCGAGCGTTCAATTCAATCCCTTTAGAGCGGCATCCACGTCTTTGGTGGCTAGCGTGGGATGCTTTTGTCCGGAGAAAACGGGTGAACCGCGAACCTTCCAACAGGAAGTGTAAGACCTCGGCCGGCGAACAATGAAATCAACATGATCAGATCAGCTATCATCATGATCGTCACAAGCTGGAGTCAGCGCAAACATACTCAACCACAACAAATCATTTCCGTACCCAAAACTTCGGAGCCGTTCGTCGCCCTAAAGCTAGCCCCACACGCAAACGAGCAACGCTAAGGTAGTGGAGCACTCTTTAAGGCCTTACAATTCAGCAGCTCAGGGTCACTCGGTGTGAGTGACTACCCAATTGTTTCGCAAGTCTTCAGCTTTATGTGCCGTGTCATTTCGCGAAATTACGCCGCCATCGAACGTTTTGTTACGCTGCTCGGAATAAAAATGGAAGTTTCCCCCCCCCCTAGCTTTTGTGCTTTGTTATTTCGAGAAATACATCTCCATCAAATTGTTTGTCACGCTTCTCGGAATTAAATTGGAGGTAACCCCCACCTACCGTGGCCTCTTGGTCAACCACTAACCTGCGGAGCTCCATCAGAGACAAAAGCGGCAAACCGCGGCGCTCTCGGCGCTGTAGCAAACACGGCACACTCCGAATAGTCCGAGCAGCATCCTTGCTTTCCACTCCCTGCCCTGCCTCCACCAGCATTATCATCGCTATTTCGCACCATCTCCTCGCCACAATCGCTATCTTGCAACAACCGCTGCCCTAACCCTAACGACGACGGTGGTTGAGGCCGCTCAGAAGAAGAGTAGAAACAACCCCCCTCAACCGTAGCGGCGACATCGTGAACAGCAAACCCTTCTCGTTTCATCTGCGATACTGCCGGGCTGTTGGCGGGGACCCACGTTGTTTCCCGCTCGAGGCCGCTCGCGGGAGCAGCCGCGAACGGGATCGGAGTCGCCACGGTTTTTAAACGAACCGCAGGCCGAAGCGAGTTTGTCGGCGGAGTACCGATCCGGCGTAAGGAGGCGTTGTTTGGCGCGGTCGTAGTCGTTGTGGTTGCCACGTCGTCGACGGAAGCGGTAGCGGTGGTGGTGGGGCTGCTCAGCGGTGGCGGCGGTGATGGTGCTTCCAGTTCGAGAGACGCCAGTGGTCCCAGAGATTGACGCCTTAGTTCTGTCGTGTCGACGTGAACGTCCACCCTAAATGTGACAAGGGTGTTCGCTTGGAGCCCCTGTCGTCCGCGTAACAAGAAGGGAAAGCGGGAAATGGTTGGCGGAGAGTGGTAGAAGAGATAGCTGTTGCACGGAAGGATATTCGATTTATATCGGAACGACACATATACGATACCGTGGGGGGCTCCCAATAATGCCGGTACGTGCCAGCCCAATATACCAGCACTACTCAGGGCACCGGCACTATTGGGAATAGGCTTACTATAGAGAGTTACTATAGAGAGTTCCAGTCGTGCCAAGTGATTCTACCGGCACTATAGAGAGTAGTGGCACTGTTCAACCGGCACTATTGGGAACCCTCCACCTATACATGATAGGACGGCAAAAATAATTATGATGTGAATGCCGTGTTCAAAGGGCACGTGAGGGGCGGGTTCAGGCGGGAGTAGGGCGGGGTTGGGGCGCTGATTGGGGGTTGGCCAGCGCCTGGAGCACTGCACCCACGTTTTTAGGGGAAAAATGCTTACAATTATTATGGGACCGTTTTGCAGTCTTAAATGGGTTGACCGCGATGCCTCGACACAGAGGTCTTACACACGGCATTATTGGCGGCGGTGAGAAATGTAGGGACAATCAATCGTAAGTCGAGAAGGGTAAAATCACGCTCAGGAGGGCTCCAAGCATTCCATATTCAGCAAGTACGTCGACGTGCGTGAGGCCTACTGTAGGGAAAATTGCGCCAAGCACCTTTCTCCATTTTTTTCCCCATCGTTCCACCCCATCTATTATCCTCGCGCGTTTTCCCCAGCCCCCTCCCTTTTCATATTCAGATGGAGTGAACAAACATTGGTGCATTGCACTGCTGCGTACCAGGTATACTGCAATCGGTGTAACCGTGCAGTTTGTATCACCTCACCTCCACTATGACGTCTGGGTTAGGTCCCCTATACAATACAATCCATCGATATTCTGTCTCCAGGCCTTCCAAGGTGTACCAAACCACCGGCGTTTCACTCCTCCCGCGCCTCTGCAAGTCCGCTTCCCCCGGCCCATCTCTCCCCGAACATCGTTCGTCAATACCCACCAGCAGTTTCGTGTCCCTGTCATTCAACTGCTGTCCACCTCCTTCTCCAGCGGGGCAGCTCGGGCTATGAACCAACCTCGACTGCAGGTCCGATAGCACTTTTTGTTTTTCGTCATCACTGTCGCCCTGTCCAACGTCATTCGCTCCGTGCCTCTCATCAATCGCGCGCGGAAGGGACAGCACAAGAGCCCGCGCGCCAGCGTCAACGCATCGCGGGGGGGCGACCGAAGTAGCATGAGACACCCACGGTCCGCCGATACTTTTCCCGCCCTCGTGGACAAGTCTCAGGCGGTACCAGTACCTCATCCCCGTTTGCAACGAGGGGGGCATGAACCAGCACCTCATGCCGACTGAAAATACCTCTTTTGAGTCGGCTCGCGTCGGGGGTGTAAGGTCGTGGTGTCGGTGATGTGGGTGACGCCGGCGTCGACCTAGTGGACCCGTCTGGTTTCGATGCTCGAGACGGCGACCGTTGCCATTCCCATTTCCGTTCCCGTTTGCATTCCCATTCGCAGTCCCATCCCCATTCCCATTCCCATTCCCATTCCTATTCCTATTCCCATTCCCATTCCCATTCCCGTTCCCGTTCCCGTTCCCATTCCCATTCATCGCTACCGTAGTCGCGCATGCCGACGAAGAGGATTCTATCGCGGAATCTTCGTGCGACCACTGCTCTACGATATACGCGACCCGCTCCAAACCGGAAAAACTTTCGAGGGGAGGCCAGGTCAACACGAGCGCGGTGCCTATCCCGTGCAGAGCGGCAGCCGGAGGACAGCTCTCGACGAACACCGGATCTGACGCGAACCACTGGGCGGGCTTGTCTCGAGACGTGGTGTCGACGTGACCGTACGGTGGCCCTGTCCCAACACGACCCTTCGATGCAACAACAATACCACCGTCTTCTTTGCTAACGTCGCGAGGATAGGGACTGCTCGGTCTGTACTCTGGAAAGTCTGCCTCGTCTGGGTCAGGGCTATCGGCAGCAGCACCAGCAGCAGCACCAGCAGTAGCCGCCATGTCAGCCGCTTGTCGAATACGCGGTCGCCGTCGCCGCCTATGCGGAGACGACTTATTCTCTGGAGAAAACGCGTCAAAGTAAAATCCCTCACCGGGCGACGACAAGGTGCCTGTTTCGCGTGTTCTCGTCGTAGCATCTGGCCAAAGCTGCTGTTTTGGACGCCTGTACCCCCGCCTCTCCGGCGGGGGACGTCTCGCCCGCACCAGCAGGCGAAAAAAATGCAACGCATTCCCGCGCTTAAGCCTGACCTCACATCGACGTCGGGGTCCCTGGTACACCGGGCGCCAGCAGCCCATCCCACGACGCCCTCGAAAGCACGGGCACGGGCACGCCGCGGCGGTAGATGCTCCTTCCGCGGTAGCCTCCTCCCCGTCTTCTCCGCGGACACACTGCTGGCAACCACAGCACGTCTGGAGCTCGACATGGTCGACTTCGAGTACCTCGGCGCGGCTCACTAGCGCGCCTTTTTCTGGGGTTATATCGAGGCCGGCGGCGGCGCGTTTTGTGTCTTCCTCGAGACGTTCCCACTCGTGGCTGTCGGGTGCGTCGACTTCTACCTCCGATCGGAAAGAGAACGGGCCTAACGTCGCTCGCCAGGAGAGGGTTGCGTGCGTGCTGTTTAGCTTGACAACGCTCGGCGGAGCCAAGCTCTGCAAACACGAGGGGTGGGGATAATGGGTAGGAGGCCGAGGGGCACAATAGGGTTCAAGCTAAGTTACTATGATAGCCAATACTAGGTACCTGGTAGGGCTCAAACTAACTTCCTAGGATAGCCCGATAGGCGGAGAAGGAGGTAGAGTCACACGAGCAAGGTTGGGCGAGACACAACTTTGTGACTACGAGTACGAGCACACGGGTGCGTACGGTATCATGTACCAGGTATACGACAAGGTGATCTCTTATCGAGCCTCTGCGCGCAAAACTCTGCCACGAGGATCGATCAGGTCGGACGAGACAACACACGGAATGACGTACTGATTATGATGCGTTTATGTCCGCGCGCTACGTAGACATAGATGGGATACTCCCCTTGCGACGTGACCACGAGCACACGCACCCGAGTACGTACGCATATACAGCAAAGTGAGTTATTGTTGAGTCTCTGCACGCAAAAACTATGCTGCGAGAAGATCAATCAGGTCGTCGGACAATACGACACACGGAAAATCACGCCTCTGAGAATGCGTTACCTTACGCGTACGCGTGCTGGACATACGGATAGGACACTCCCCTTGTGACGTGACTACGTACGAGTACGAGCACACGAGTCGCATATACGGCAAGGTGCACCTTTATTGAATATCTGCGCCCAAAACTATGCTCGTACGAGGATCAATCGGGTCGGACAAGACAACACACGGAATGACACTGCCTTCTTCTAAAAAGGCGTTTCTGCCTTCGCGCGGTGGACATAGATGGGATGCTCCCCTGGAACGTGACTACGAGTACAAGCACACGAGGACGTACCGTACGCATATACGACAAGGTGCACCTGCACGCAAAACTCAAAAGTATGCTACGAGATTATCAATCCGGTCGCACAAGACAATACACTGAATGACACTACTGCTGTACTTGCTGAGTCTGATGCGTTTATTACCTTCGCGCGCTGGACATAAACAGGATACTCCTCTTGCCACGAAGGTCGGCTGTTTTCTCCAGGTAACTCGCCCCCGAGCGCCATTCCTCCCTCAGCTACTCGTACGCGCAGCAACTTGCGCCTGGGCGTCTACGCAATGTCTGCTTCGCACGGCGCACCGCGCACGATAGCACGGCTAGCTATAAGCGCGGTAGTGATGGACGGCACCGATCGATACGCGGCGTGATTATTTCGGTGGGTTTCACGCGAACCGGCACCTTTTGCTCCGCGTTCGGAAACAAAATACGACGATCCACGCTCTTTATTCTTCGTAGTATAGCATCGACGCTCGACGCATTGACACACAGGACAAAGGCAGGTGAGCGATCCCCTTACGACGAGTCAAAGACTGGATGGCTGTAGCGCCAGGAACGCCGATCGATCGCGTTCGCGTGAAGAACGGATATGGGCTCTGCACATCAGCTCTGAGTGCTTCTGTTATTGGCCATTTCGATGCCAGCTCGGAGCAAAGGTATGATTCGTACGCGCATCCCCCCCCCCCCTCCACTTTTTTGTCCATTCGCCCTTCAGTCGTACTACGTATACGAGCACGAGTAGATAGATAGAGCTGTGTGCTGTGTGCCACCTTGCAACAATGCAGACGAAGCCCGCAGCTGGTCAGCGCTCAGGCTTCCATCACAATGTGTGTACGATACGACACGAGTTGAGAAAATACGGCGGGGCTACAGTGTCTCGGTGTGAGTGTCACGACAGATCAACCAGTTCGCCTGTTAGAGTCTCACAGCGTCAAGACCACCACAATCCGTAGGCCTGTACGTACGAGCTTAATATTTTCGGGATCTCCACCCTGCACGTACTTCAAGACGCGTGCTCGCTACTATTCGTAGAGGTCGTAGCTCTTTTGGACCTTTTTGTTTCTGAATGACGGGGCTCCTTAACCCAAAATCGTCGGGATGTTATTCTTGTTTTGCAATATGACTTTTTTGTATACCTAGGCCATGGGTTTGTTGATCGGGTCGCTCTTTCAATTTACTCAAAAATCAAGTTTTGGGTGAGGTGTGGAGCTCCTCAAGTGAGGAGAGCCTCAGAAAAATAATGGTGCACCTCTACTGTAGTAGTAGCATGTGTCTCAACACAACACAATCAAGCGAAAAATGAAAAATCGCTCTACGTAGGCGACTGCCGTTCGGCTCCCCGAACCACAAACACAACCGAAACTCCACGCTTCATGTGATGCTGGGTGTTACAAAAAAAACAAATTTATATAGGTGGTGGAGAGGAGAGATGTTCAAGTGCTTGGTTGGACACATCCGTACCGACTAACCTTTGCGGAACTGTTTGAACCGTCATGAATACAAAGTGGAATCGCTCGTTGAGCGTTGCGGCGTACGCCGCAGAAGCCTTGTACGTCGTATATGGTATCAAAGGCGCCAACAGCCGACACAGAGTCGAGATAAAGGAACAAACGTTTTTGGTCGGGCCGCTGTTCGCCTTTTTTTACAGCCGACCAAATGGTTGATAGTCCACTCACTCTACTCGTACTAACTCCTGATTACATCTCTATTCCGAGCATACTCCCAGGCGGTTGGTTTGGGTTGAGGTTAAGCTTAAGGTCAGGGATAGGGTTAGCGTTCAGGATAGGGTAAGGGTTCGGGCTAGCGTTACGGTTTGAAATCAAGCACCAGGTCTACGTGAACCAAAGCCCGTCCAAAATCTCACATAAAAAAATCTCGTCGCATCAGTCTGTACAGCAGTACCAGGTATAGTATGTCAACCAAAATCCGTCCAAAATCTCACATAAAAAAATTCTTGTCGCATCAGTCAGTAAAAATTTTCGTCGCACGCGCCCACTCGTCCTGTACAGTACAGTCAGTATCACGATCACGACCGATCGCCCCGCGTTACTCGGGGGAATACTTCCCGACCCGTATTTTTATACCATCATTCCTAAGAGTTCAGAGTTTATTTACTCTTCTTTGGTTTTCTTTTTCGGGTAAAAAAAATCAGCTGTATAATTATGAAGCCACTCTTTTGAAGCGGAATCCCTCCACGATTGCTGAGTCCACTTTTTCGAACCGAAATTCCTACTAAAAGGCATTTTTGAGGTCAATTTTCTGCGTCCATTGTTTGTAAGCCATCTGAAACAGGTTTCCAGCCTATTTATTAGCATTTGTTTGGTACCGTATGATGGAGGAAAGCCGATGACACCACAAAAATAGGTGATGATGACTATTAATAGACGTACACTCTGATTGCTGACGAGACCTACAGCGCCCGCACCAATACGGCTCGCACACCGTCGTGCACCCCCACACGATAGCATCGCATCCACGATAGCATCGGCCATGCTCTCAGCTCGAGCTCTTAGCATCGAGCTGATGAGACGAGTTCCTCGTTGTAGCTGTGTTGGACGGCGACGATAAAGTTCAAGTGACGTGTCCTTCGTAAATACCAGGTAGTTGTGTTGGACGCCGACGACAATATTAAAATAGTAGCGTATCCTTTGACTTTTCCCTGCGCCCGCACCCACACCGCTCGCACACCCTCGTGCTCCGCCACACGTTAGCATTGCATCGGCCCTATGATACACTCTCAGCTCGAGCTCTACCATAGAGCTGATGAGACGAGGCCCCCATTCTTGTAGGATACCCTTTCGTGTAATGACGAGACGTGTTCTACACGCGTTTTCACATCCTAACGGGGTTAGTTACAGATAGAGGCCGCCTCGTACGAGCACACCACAGGGCCACATCTATCTCGCTTCGCTCTCCCGCCCTCGCCGCTCCTCTTCCCGGAGGAATGAACTGGCGTGTGCAGAGTATCACAAGACACAGAGTAGCGGCGCGAATGGCAGGCGGAGATCTACTCCGGTTCCTGTTGGCTTCGTGCGAATCTATCCCGTCAATAATCCACTGAGTCGGAGAGGTCATCCTTGGCACGCACGCGCGGGGTTATTAGCGGGGCGGGGCATAGGAAAGACGAATATCAAATAGGCCGCGTGTGAAACTGGCATTGTGAAAAAAGAAAATCGAACAAGCTGGTATTTTTAAATCGTACGACGTGACTATCAGTCAGTACCCCGAAGCTACGCCAGTGCGCGTGTATATACGAGTACGTACGAATTGCACGTACAGTAGTACAGCAGTCCCTCTGTCGTTCGGTATCCGCGGGCTTCGGAACGTGGCCGCTAATCGGCTCGAGCGGCGGTACCAACTTACGATAACCACAAAAAACAACTCTTAGGAAACAGTGCGCAGTCTCTATCCCTCCGCGCACAGCAGTCTATGTCGATCAAATACTAGTGCTTGTTATGATACCCGATGTTCTTTGGTGCCACCGGAATAATGCAGACTGGCTATCCATTAATTTCCTTTTCCCCTTTCCCATGCATTACGTATTGCTACTACTGTACCCGTAATAACCGCTGTTGTTGCCATTAAAGGAAGGCGACAAATCGAGCGTGGGATGACCGCTACCAAAAAGACGCCGCCTTCCAGATGTCGCAACTAGAGAGCAACCACCCGGTGCGAAAAATCCTGCACATGCAGAAGTGCTACCCGGAGACCGTTCGCCGCCTTAACAACCCTACCGCCACCGACACAACAACAAAAAAAACATCTTCTTCTTCCTTGAACCAAAAAAAATCGGAGACAACCTCACACAACATCAACAACAACGCTTCGAGTGGAAGACAAGAGCGGGGATCATCGTCATCATCGTCAGCGTCAAGCGAGACGCGCCAACGGCGACAGCGTGTCACCCACGAGTACGATTTCTGCCGCGCTAAGATGGCTTACAACCGCACCAAGGGAAACGAAGCGGAGGTGGACGGGATCCTAACCGGACGGTCTCCCGTGGACCGGAAGATGCCCCTCTTCCCGTCCCGAGCGACGCACCAGCAGCTCCTGAGCCTGACGTACCGACCCGTCAATCCTAACCATCCAGCTCCTGAGGTGCCGAGGGGGAGGAAGTGGCTAGGAGATCACGTCGGCTGGGAGGGTGAGCTTAAAGCAGTTTCCAACTACAGTTGAGGTTCCTCTGTAGTGCCCGTTGAGTAGTACCGGTTGCCCGCTATCGTGCCCGTGAAATCGATTGGCACATATGGGAGCAACCAGCAGTGTGGCGGTATGCAGAGTAGTGCCGGTTGCCGCTATAGTGCCGGTATTTCCGGATGGCGCACACCGGCACTATAGAGGGACTACCACTGTTGTATTTGGATTGAAGAACCGGCTACTAGTAGTAATAGTTGGAGAATCGCCCGACATAGAGTTCGCCAATGTGCTTGCTATGCTTCCACGCGCGCCACGTTAGAGGTAGCCCTTTTGGGCTGAAGCATTTTCGGTATGACGGGGCTCCTTAACCCAAAATCGTCAGAAATTCGTTGTTTTTTTTTTCAATAACTTTCGTTGTATGCCTAGCCCATGGGATTGTTCATCGGGTAGCGCCTTGTATTTTTCCTCTAATCGTTTTTTTTGGAGGGGTGTAGAGCTAGCTCTACACGTGAGGAGCCTCAGAAAAAAAAGGGTGCACGTCTACCTTGGCGTGTGTCCTTCCCGTGCGACTTTTAACCGACTCCGACGACAATGATGATAGTGCATGATGACGGTGGTGGTGGTGGTGGTGATTGTGATCATGATGATGATAATGATGATAACGATGATGATGATGAGGAGGAGGACGATGACGGTGACGGTGATGGTGATGATTATGACGATGATGGCGACGATGAACACATTGCCGGTGATGGTGGTAGTGGTGACGATGGTGACGGTGATGACGACGATGATGCAAAGGACGATGATGATGATGATGGTGATGATGATGGTGATGATGATGATGATGATGATGGTGATGGTGATGGTGATGGTGATGGTGATGGTGATGGTGATGTTGATGTTGATATCGATGGCAACAACAATGATGATGACGACAACGATTTAGCATGGATTGCAGCGACAATGCCAGCTGCTGACAACATCGAAAGTCTATGGGTGACGCCACGCTCACATGATCCATCTAATGATCTATCTGTCCATTCGAGCAACAACCACGACGTGCCAATGCACCGACGCAACCTCGCGTGAACGCGCAGGTAACCGCGGACTCCCGACACCACCGGCTGGTCGAGACGCAAAAGACGGAGAAGTTCGGCCATGGCCGTCCACGAAGTACCCCGCCGTTGCCGCCGATCCGGCCCTAGCCTCATCATAAATAGATTTAATGTGGATACCAGGTCCTATCCCCCCGATGGTACCGCCTCAGTATCACTATGCAGTCGCGGTCCTGCGGTACCCTTCAGTGCGGGGTCCCAGTTTAGTGCGGTGATAATCGCTTGTCACGACCTCGCCCTACAGAGTACCACACTAACCCGCGATAGTTCGGGGTCCCACTTTAGTGCGGGTATTGTCATGTGGCAAGGCACCGCACTATGAGGGACCACGGCCGTAATCCTTCAAGTCCTGTTCCCTCGGCCGGGTCGCACTCCGAGATTACTTTCGTTGCCGACCCCCAAGAGTGTGCTTACGCCACACAACCCACCTCGGTGTGGCTCCACACCCGCTCCAGGCTAAAGAGATCTGCCTGCTGCAGGACTACCGTCCCACATTAAGAGCGGAACATTGGTGATCGAGCAAGGAGAAGGAAAGGTGGAACAAAGGTAGAGCAGGTGGATTAGATTGATGATACGAGTACGCTGGAAGTAGGTACACAAGAGAGTTAGGCTTTTGTGCATATATAGGTTTCCTTTTTTTATTTCCCTTGGTTTTTCTTCTTCTTTACTGGGGATGCTTGAATGAGTTATCGCTTGAATGAGTTATCGACGCTGATGAAGCTCACACTGCTCATTAGAGGACGGCAAACAAACGTGATCATAACAGCAGCATTGGATGCCGTGTCTCTCGTCATCTATGCTGTGCTCTCGTTGTACTACCACCAATAGAACACGCACGATAGCACAACCGTCTGGACAATTTTCGAAGCTGATTTTATCGACAACGGGGAGAGAGGAGAGCTGTGCAACAAGCAAACCCCGAGCGATGCGAGTACGGAAACATCTAGACGAGAGGCCTGCCCATATCCACCATTCATTCTCGTTGGGTGTACCCCACAAATTCACTCCAATGTGTGTATTATCTTGCGTGTTATACATACGAAATTCACTCCAATGTGTGTATTATCTTGCGTGTTATACATACGGCCATACGACTTCTTACGAACGATGCTCCCGTGAAAAAAATCCTGAGCATGAATCACGGTTTTTTATTAGTCGTTCCGCGAACATACGTTTCGAGCAGGCGCGACCGGGTAGCGTCTCGGCCTCGCCGCTGACCGGCTCGAGTGTCGGCGCTAGCGTACCATACAGACAAAAAAACAACCTCTCAAGGAATCAGTGCGCGGTTTCCATCACCCCGCACAAGGCCTTTGATATGTACTGCAATACGAGGTCATTGCTGTCTTCAGCTTGGGGGGAAAGCTGAACGTTCGGACGCTGGTACGGGGTAAGGTCCCGAACAAAAACCGGAAAGCCCGCACGGTGACTTGCTGTACACCGTACCACACGCAGGATAACACGCTCTCTGGGACGATTTTCGACACATGCTACGATAGACCTGCACCATTTTGTTTCTCGAGCTCCGCACTTGAGGAGCTCTAAACCTCACCCAAAAAATGATATTTTTTTTGAGAAGAATGAAGAGAGTGCAACCCGATGAACAAAACCTATGGCCTAGGTATACAAAAAATCATACTGCAAAACAAGAATGAAGAATGACATTCCGATGATTTTGGGTTAAGGAGCCCCGCCATTCAGAAACAACCCCCCCCCCGAAAAGTGCTATCTCGATCGTAGCACGCGTCTTTCGTAGGACATTTTATCGGTAACGGGTAGTCTAAGAGTGCAAACGCCGAGCGATGCGCGTATGGAAAGATCTTGGACAATAAATACCTTTCGACGCATGCTACTAATAGTACGGTATCATAGAGGTGAACCCTTTTTTTTTTCTGAGGCTCCTCACTCTAGGAGCGCTCTTAACTCTAGGAGCGCTCTTAACCTCCTCCAAAAACTGATTTTGGGGGAAAAAATAAAAATGCTGCCCGGAGGAAAAATCCCCATGGCTTAGGTATATACAACGAAAATTATTGCCCAAACCAAAAAAAAAACAAAAAAACAAACGAAATTCCGACGGATGTTGGGTGAAGGAGCCCCGTCATTCAGAAAACGTTTCTGCGAAAAAAATTTTTCTACGACTCGTGCTATGATAGAGATAGCACTTTTGAGCCAAAATATTTCTGACTACGGGGCTCCTTAACTATTACGGAGGACCATAGTACCATAGTAATCAGGACCTACGATACACACAAAAAACTATATATTCCACTGTTTTTACTAACCAAATTTGGTCCTGATTACTGTGTTCCCCCGTAATAGGGAACGACCCAATATCGTCGGAATCCCATTTGTGTTTTTTTTGCTATTGTTTTCGTTGGCCATGGGATTTGTTCGACGGGTTAAACTTCCGTTGTTTCTCAAAATTAGTTTATGGGTGAGGAAAAGAGCTCCTCAAGTTTAGGAGCCTCAGAAAAAGTAGCCTCTACCTCTTATATCGTAGCATGGGTCCTACCTCCTAACACCGTTTTCGTTGTTTGACTCCCTTTTGTTGGAGAAAATCGTGCCCGAAATCCATCCCAGGGGCGTGTCATATTTTGCGTGTTATATCGTATCGCTATTATCGTAGCTGTACAAGCGGCGGTGCCTGTTCATTGTTATTATTATTATTTTTGCTCTCCGACAATGTAGCGTAGATGCCGTTCCGATATAAATCGAATATCCTTCCGTCAGGTAGTAGTATCTCTCCTATTGACTCTGCCTACTGTTTCTCAATTTCCCTTCCCCACATCTTTCCATTTTTTGCTGTATTATATCCCATTCCCCGTCAATATTCCATCCCCATCAATCATTGGGCGCAGTCCTCCGGCTTCTTCCTCCCTTGCCCTAGCGGCATGGCGGTCCCTCAGCGCAAATTTATTAATGTGATACCTGGTAGCTGGGGTTTTGGTAGATGAATCGCTCCGAGGAAGACGGTATTTGGTTAAATGTTGTTTTTGTAAAGAATTGAAAATACACTACAGCTGTGAGATCGAGGATTTCGTCGAAACTCATCTTTGCAAGCTGTGTGTGATACTCCGA
>JAYJMJ010000309.1:2695806-2737105 GCA_036873875.1 Laminaria ephemera
TTTCTTCCCTCGTCGACTCGCGTCGAATTGTGCTTACCCACGCTATAAAGCGCTCTCGGCAGTTGGTGTCTTAGAAAAATAAACCTCCATACCGAGATTCGAACCCGTGACTCCAACCTTAGTAGTCTTCGGGGTTAACCACTTGGCGACCGTGGCGACTCTACTACTATATGATTGATACCCCTACTACGATGATTGATACCAGTACGACTACTATACTCTTAATACTACCACTACCACTACTACTGCTACTACACTACCCTATCTATTAGACTCTTCGTCGTTGCGTGCGGGCTCTTCGTCGCCCCACCGTGTTTGGGCTCTTCGTCGTTCTTATCCATGAATCGCCTGATGCCTCCCCCCGATCCTCTGTCTGTTGCATGGAGTCTACTGTATACAGGCCACAAAACACAGAACCAGGTCCAAATCGTTCTTCATTCGTTTTCGAAACAAAAATAGGAAGAAAACGACATCACGACGACAGGCCTAGCCAACGGTAATGGGGATACCCCCATAATTTTCTATATCTCGGCAATTGAAGGGGGGATTAGGGTGTCGTGTTTGTTTTCGCGTGCCGTCGGCCCGTCGTAGCTATACAAAAAAAACACCCCGCCACGCAATGTCCGATACTGTATCCACACAGTTCCACGCGGGTATACATGTACGAAGGCAGGAACGAGGGGGTTACATACCAAACCAAAGCAAAAATATACTGGTACAAAACATGGGCTGACTTTGACTGGCAGACATACATACTTCCAGTATATACCGACGACTCGTTCAGGGGATGATGTGTGAACGTGTTTACAGTCGACGTATTTTTTGTTGATACACTTGTAACAGGATTGTTGGGTCTTCTGCTGTTGTTGTGCACGTGTTGTCAGGCCGCCCACTGAATGGAGCTGATGCTGTATGTATCTATAATCTAGAGCCTCTGCGGAGCTTCTTCGCAAACGTAAGCACATTCCAGTGCCACGTCTTTAGTATTTAGTCCAATGCGACCGCGGAGCTCCGACTACAGCAGAACAACCCGTCCATCATTCGCATGCGAAAAGTCGACGCTTGGATAATTCCACTCTAGACAGGTTCATACTTACCAACTGGTTGATTTGGTTGATTCTAACTTGCAGAACTGGCTGTTTTAGAGTCCCATAGTACGAAGTGGCCTCGCCCCTGGGCAGAGGGTGAAATAAAACTGGACGGTGATGGTATTGCCTGTAGAGCAGTACGTCTTCGTTCGAGTACGTCCGCAGCAACAGCGAGCAGTGCCTGGTAGGTATTATATATAGTAGAGCCACCTGCCTGGTTGGTATTATGTATAGTAGAGCCACCCAAAATGCTGCAACTGCTGTGGCGAAGATAAATTACGTTTGAGCCTGTCGCGCGACCACCGAGTACATTATCATGGCAACGAAGTCAACGAGAGATCAACAGCTGTAAACGGCAATTATACCATCCACAGCAACAACACCAGAGACAAAACCAAAAACAACAACAACGAAGACGACATCGAAAACGAAAACGGCACTGTGTGAGAATGATGCGTGCCGAGGCTCTGTCTCTGTGATAAGAGCTGCAAAGGTGGCACCGAGTGTCTGTGAATATCACTTGTGAAGAAGGAGATATACGATAGTTTGGAAAGGTAGCGCTTGTGGCCAAAAGTGGAAACTATAGAGGAGAAAAAAGGTATTGGGAGACGACGAAGAGACATGGAAAGGAATGGAAAAGAATGTTTGAGGTAGGGCTGACGGTCACCTCATCATCGCGGGACAATACCCATGCTACGGGCAGATGTATTCTACGGGCTGTTGTACTGGCCGACAGTCCGTTCCACGACAGTCCGCTCTACAGTAACGTTCCCTGCACTGTTCCCTGATGCTTATGGTGGCAAGCTACCTCCACTATTAATACGATCAACTTCCCGATAAAGATACATATAGTACGCCGGCGAGAAGGAACAGCCGCTATTGTAGTTTTAAAATAACCACATATGGTGGGGTGGAAATGAGTTGTGAGATGTTAGTGCAGTACGCAGTAGTGATGATATAAACGTCAGCCGGCTGATTGTGGACGGCTGGTGTTTTATTGCTAGAAAACCAAAATAGCTCCCATTTTTCCATGCCACGCGACTAACCCCAGCAAGCTATGGTCATACTGCCGGGGTGACATCGCGCCGGGCGGGATGTTCCTAGAAAAAAACCAAAACAGCTCCATTTTTCCATGCCACGCGACTAACCCCAGCAAGTTATGGCCATACTGCCGGGGTGACATCGCGCCGGGCGGGATGTTCCCGTCGGCAATGAAGTGGGACGCGCTCTTAAAAAGCGGGCCTTTTCGCGGCTAACTCCGTTGATTCGGGATGTAGGCAACGTGCGAAGTGCAAAGCATGCTATTAGTAGGTGGCACAACACCTCGGGGGGACCCAAAGGCAGTACTTCAACGTACGTCATGCCCAGAAAACTGCATATGCCCCGCCAGAACCTCTCTAATGTTGCGGTCATATACAGTAGTTGTCTCTCTAAAGCGCCCGTTGACTAGTGCCAGTTGTCCGCTATAGTTCCCGTGAAATCGCTTGGCACAGATGGGAGCAACCAGCAGTGGCGGCACGGGGAGTAGCACCGGTTGCCGCTCTAGTGCTGATATTTCCGGCTGGCACACACGGGCGCTGTAGACGGATCACTACAGTACAATATATAATGAGAATCTGCAGTAGACGCGCCACGATAGAGGTATCACTTTTTGGCTTAAGCCGTTTTCTGAATGACAATGACGGGGCTCCTTGACCCAAATCGTCGGGACGCCGTTCTTGTTTTGCAATACGACTGCTTTGCATACCTAGGCCGTGGGTTTGGTCATCGGGTTGTACGTTCAGTTTACTGAAAACACGATTTTGGGTGAGGTACAGAGGTCCTCAAGCGAGGAGCCTCAGAAACAAAATGGTGCGCCTTTGCCGTAACACGTGTCAGTACCGAATATGCCTGTGCTTCACAGTAGTGCTCCGTGCTCAAAATGCTGCGCTGGGTACTTTTAAGGACGTCTCCCTTGCGGCGCCGCCGACAGGATTTACACAGTTGGACAGTTGTGATCAAGAGGAGCGCATACGTTGCCCACACGACACACAAAACAAACAGTGTTGTCAACTCCAATAGTGGAAGACCTCACGCAGACGTACTACATGAACATGGAGCGACGTCGGGAGGCACGGATAAGCATCGCACATAATATCCTGACATTCCAATACCCCGCTAGCAGAATACCTATTCGGCATAGACCTCCTCAATATACGACGAATTGTCTCGTCAGTGTTCCTGAGTACAACGGATGCCCCTCCTCCTCGATACACGACGATGAACACCTCCCCTGCTCGGTAAATGATATTAAATATCCCCACTGCTCAACATAGGACATGGCACGACATCGCAAGGTTTTGAAAAGTAAGCATCACACCAGCATAGTAACTCCATGTTTTATGGCATACCTGGTAGTCTAGTAGGATAGTGGGTAGTTTAGTGCTACAGTATACTCGTACGGGCTATCGTATTTTTTAGTGTGATAGCCCATAGGTGCCATATGTCCAAAATGGTACTGGTACTATTTTGGGATATTGTGTGTATCGATGCTGCGACGACCTTTGAAGCATTCCTCGTTTTTCGTACTATAATGTCCTACCTGGTATATTGTAAATGGCGGGCGGTCTGTGGTGCTGGAGGCGTGTGGTCAACGTCAAGGCAACTTTGACTTGCGATATTCGGGTGGGCCTTGTTTTTTTTAGCGAAAGCTTTTTGCGGGAGTCGGCGACGACATGTTGTTACAGGCGGGGTGGATCAAGGACGTGCGTGCTCCTGTCACGGCACGTCAAAAGAGGAGCGGGTTCGAATTCGTTGGGAACCACACCACTCTTGTCACCGCGCGTGCTTAACGGAGCGAATCGAATACGTTTAAGCGTACCGCACAGTTTTTCTCCAACGGTAGCAGACGTAGCTTGCATAGAGAAACGTTGGAACACGCACCATCGCGAAAACAAACTTACGATTCCATACATCCTTTACCAGCCCCCCCCCCGCCCCCCCCTCCCCTCACGATGCCACAGTTTCCCGTGTGTGATTGCAGTCACGAAGCCAACCGAAGAGCAGTCCCCGATATACCTTGTCGAGTAGCCGCTCACGGATAGATACCGGAAAATACACACCATCGCGAAAGGGAGCCTATTCGTCAAAATGCCGCACACTCCCAAAGCCCCCCGTCCCTACCCCCATCTCTACCCTCACCCCGCGGAAACATTATCGATATTCCAGGCCACGTTTCGAGGGTACCGACTGCGACACCGACTGCGCCGGCTGCCAGCACGAGAGGCGGAGAGGACGGTACGAGCCTTGCATGCCAACGCGCATGGGTTTCGTCGCATTGCCCTCTTTCTGGTCTTCGTCGGGCTGTTTTTTTCTCTCGTGTTTGGCGGCGCAGACGTAGCGTTCCAGCGCACTGTGCACCAGGGACTAAAAAATCACCTCGCGATGGTGAGAGCCGTGGGCGTTGACGGTCAGAAGTGTCAGTAGCAGCGAGGTTGCGTTCGTGATGTCTGTTTCGTTTGGTTTTCTGCGCGATCGATGGGGTGGTCGGGCGCGGTCGTGCTACAACGCGTTCCTGTGTGATGGTGACGATAGAGTAATCGCTGCTGCTGTTTCTGTGGTGTGGGGTGTAGTTGGCGTGGGTTTCCGGTGGTAAGCGTTCTGGGTCGGGGTCAACCAAGGTGAAATGTCACGTCGTTCATGGTAGAGTAATGTATATCAGGTGCGGTGATCACAACACGCGAGCTGCGTTGCGCGTCAGAAGTGCAGCATGTTTCGTGTTTGTCGGAGACGAACTCATGACGGCCACAGCGAGCCAGAACTCATTAGAGGCAGGTCGAGCATGCCTGAGTGGCTCTGTACATGGCACGGTGTCGTCGTAGGTTACATTGATGGATTGGCGCCTCCTAGGCCCAAAACGGGGTTCCGACATTAGAAACGGAAAAAATGCCACGACGTGAACTTTGGGAAACCTGTCGCGGTAGCACCTTCACAGGTCTGAACCCGAGGGACGTAGAAGACAAACTCGACCAAGAGCTTTCGTTGTCGTGTGCGAAATTCTTCAGGGAAGAGAGCCACCGGGGCATTACTCCAGTCCAGTCATTCCCGGTGGACCCCCCGCTTAGAAAACGTCTTCGAGTAAGTTGTGCCTAGTGTTTCTTGCTCTTGACTTCGCACTTGTGTTGTGCAACAGCATCTTCTCGTGCGTACCGATAGGTAATTTTGTTTCTTTTCGGTTCACTGGGTGCGTGCAGAGCCTGCTCGTACGTTCGATCCTTTGTTTCGCCAGTGTAATCATATGTGAACTTCGTACCAAATTGCCGTCGTCGGTTCGCCGGTTCCGAGCAAGTCAGCATGCCGTTTCTCCTCTTCTCACACAAGTGTCCTTTGCTTGACCCTGTGGCCGACCAGGCAAGATACGGGCCAGCGAAGGACAGGGGCCACACAGATGTCGCTTCCCTCTCGGATTTTTACCAATGGATGCAGGTGGGGTTCAACTGGTCGGGAGTTGCGGTGTTCGTGCTTGTGAACTTGAGCGTATTTTATGTGTGCCCGCTTTAGATGGTCGAGTGGAAAACATACGCGATAGACGAACAACAATATGTGTGCCTGCAGCGTTAGCCTTTCGAGAAGTTGTCTCGCGTTACCGTTGCGCTCCCCGGCGAGGAAGCCTCGGAGACTATCACGAAGTTTCTCTGGTAGGTGCTCGTGTGGAATAGATTTCGCCAGATGTGTTGCGGGAGATGCTTGTGAGGAAAGAGGGATCTTGTGCAGGGCACGCAATTTCTGTGTTTTGGAACAAGCGACACTGACCGACCTATGAAAAGGCGTAAAGGCGACAACCATGCTAACGCTTCAGTCTATATAGCTATGAGTGCATATCAGAATGACGGCATTAATCAAGCTGTACAAGCACAGGTTTGGTTGCTTCATTTTGTCTGCTGCTTGTTACCCGGACCATTGTCGTCACCTCGGTGTCCCCCCAACGCCCCCATCCAACACATGCCTTCCACATTATATTTAGCCCCGTGAGCGTGCTTGCGGTGTGTCTGCGTACACCCTCTCCCTTCCTTTCCACGCCGTGTATTTGCAGGCGTTTTATCTCACGACCTACCACGGGACACAGCGGGAAGACCGGTGCACGGCATGCATATTGAAACCTCCAGACGACGTCTGCAACGCCTGCAACTTCGACATCTACGACGCAAAAAACCCCAATCCGACCCTAGGGTTCTCCAACACCAGTTATACGTTCGGTGACCACGTCAGAAGACGCTCAGCGGCCGTGGGCAGCAGCAGCAGCAGCAGCGGCGCCACCACCACCACCACGACAAGCGGTGGCAGCGGCTTCGACAAGAGCAGTATGGATCTATCCGAGCAATGCGAGGCGTGTGTGGTAAGCTTCCACGTTTCTTGATTCCGGAGAGGGAGGGGGGGGGTGGTGTACTCATTACGGGGGAGGGAGAGGGGGGGGGCAAGGGGGGCAGTTCTGAGGGGTTTCGTCAATGTTGGTTGGCTCCTTTGTTGGTGTTGTTTTTCAATTCTGAACCGGAATAGGTGGGAAGACGGAAGGAGGGTGTGGGACCCGGGTCGACACACGAGAAAATAATTACGGCGACAAAGAGAATGTTGAAGAGACGTGATTGTCGGGAAAGGGGCATAAAATACAGTGACAAACGCTCACACACTGTTGGCGTGCGTGCTGCCAATGACTGCGGCATGCGGTTTGGCCTTATTCTCGGGCCTCGCAGTTTCCTGGCGTTGTACTGTGGAGCCGGGATATCCTTCTTAAGTCGGGTACAATGCGAAAAAATACAATTCTTACGTCGGCGAAACATGCGAACTGAACCGGCAAGTAAGGGGGGTACCGTGCGCGACCGGTATACATTCTAGGTGCAGGTCGAGGGTTTGTCGCCCGCTTGTATCACTTTGATCTCAAGCAAGGCTTGCAACAAGTAGCAGATGCTGTGCTATAGGCGAGGGCAACGTACGCGCGTCGCCAAGTTTTTTACCTTCGATGGCGAACAACTGTTCGTAGATCGAAAGGACGAAGGCAATATATTGGTTGGAAATGGAACGATCACTGGACGCGATGGAATGGAAGGGTGACGTGCGGTGCTGGAACGGTGGGTTGGAGACGCCGTTAGATGAATATCAGTGCAATTCGTTCACCTGTGCGCATGATTGTTTATGGTTTGTGCTGCCACCCGTACAGTGCGATCAGCGCGGCTGTGAGGTCTCGATTTCGTCCCACTTTTTCGCTTATAGGCACTCGTGGCCCCTTTGAGTTGTCGAAGCGCGTACATCTGACGCCGTGACCAATTCCATTTTCGAGCTACACTGCAAATTGAGACATAGGCACGCCGTTTTGAGACGGCTAGTGGCCGCGTGGCACTATACCAGTAGGTTTTTGAACGAATGTTTGGCATCAATTTTTCATGCTGGATATTGTGTTCTATCATACATGCCATACAGATGAAGGAGGTGTACCCACAAGGGTAAATACGATAGAAGCGGATATATATGGAATTGCCTAGTGGGCCCTGCTCGCCGTCCCTCGAGACTTAGTGTACGTGTCCTAGCTTTCCACCCCCTCCGCGCCATGCTCGCCCGCAAAAACCCTTCCAGCTTGGGCGCTTCTGCACGGACGTCTACCTGGAGAACTGCGCCAACTCCCTCGACGCGAAGTCTACCCCAACGTCGGACCAAGCGGACGGTGACGCACCTGACGACGTAGTGTCGGTGTCCTCTTCAGCTTTCCCCGCCTCCGATTTCTCGGCTGAGCTGATTATCAACGCCACCGCGCTCAGCGCTATCGAACTTGAGCCGGTGGGAGGTGTCACGGCTGCCGGAGGCGACGTCGTCATCGATAACGTGAGACGCTGGTTGTTGAAGGTTTATGGTGGCGGGTTCATGGCGATGCGACCTTTTTTGGTTCGTGTAACCGTATCGGAGTGAAGGGCGAAGTGTGTTGTATTTGCAAACAGAGGCCTTAGGGGATAGAGCAAATCTGCTGTGTTGTACTGTATATACTCCTGCTTGTGGTAATTGAGGCGGTAGAAAATGTATTCACTTTAAGGGCGAACAGCCCAAAGCTGAGCGACGTTTGAACATACGTGAGTAGGTGGACCGCTCGACATTCTAAAGGAAGAGTTAGAGGGTGGGGCATGAGAATGACGATTTGTAGAAACACAGACCCTATTCGTCGCTTCACGAGATGACTGGATTGTATCTCCTTCAGTTTCACTTCCGAGCTTCTCAGCACACTCTCAGGAAGTGGCTGTCCGTGCTACTGGCTCGGCGAATGCGGCACCGATGTTAAGCTCATAACCCCAGGATTTATTTAGCCCGTAGCTTTCAAGGTCGTTTCCCTGACTGTGAAGGGACCGGGGCGGCATGAGAGAGAAAACATAGACTGCTGTATGTTGAGTAGCTGAGTAGAACGAGTAATTCGATCCCCAACGCCTAGATGGGAATGGATCATATAGGGCGTGTACTATATTCCCGCTGGTTGTGTCGGATCATCTCTGACTTCGATATCCCACGCTTGACGCGTGTGCCCTTGTTTGGTTCCGCTCCCTGGCAGCTTGACCAGTGCATCGATTTCGACGCTAACGTGGGGGTGACGGAAAACGTCGCTCGATACCACGCCAACCTCAGTGTGAGTAAACATCGAGTTTGGATTGTATATATCGCCCCCTCCGCCTACACCCCCAGCCCATGATGAGATTGCCCGGAGAGCAGTGCGTCGGCACCTAAATCCGCCCACCCTGGGCCGGTCTATCGTGCGACGTTTTGTGCTGGATATCAGCCTATGCGGTGGATGGTACAGTAGTAGCAGTGCACTGACTCGTACGACCGTCAAGACCGTCGTTCGAGCTTGAACATTCTTACACTGACTTCTGATTTCACTTTTATTTATATTTCTGGCCGATGTACGACTTGCTTGAGCTTTGATATATACGCGTACCACTTTTGGGGTGTTTTATGTTTTTTTCCTGAGGTATTCTTCCACTCCAGAGCGACTGGAGCCTGTCCTGTGACCACGGACTTGATTATGAGAGTTAATGTGAGAACAACAACAACAACAACATGTGGCTGCCAAATGTTTTTGAAGGCTGTTGCGCTTGATGAAGCAGAGTTGTTGCCTTCCTTGAGCGAGGAGCAAATACTGAGGCAGCGTGACACAGGGAAAGCGGGAAGAGCTTAGGCCCGGTTGGGGTGACCGAGGACGGTGGACTTTTCCTCTCGTCTTTGACCATGGTGTTTAAGGTGTGCACCACTACTCGTGGCATGTTGCGAGAGTATTCGCGTTAGCGCCTTTAGCCCAGAGCATGCGCGATTGCCCTGCCCCGCGCCCGGGGTTCGTTGATCGACGAGGCAGCCGATCTACCAACGAGACGATCTACAAAGGTCACAGCATGGCAATGTTTGGTGTGCTTCAGTGGCGTTTTCCGCTTAGATTTTGCCTTCGCGGTATCTGTCGGTATCGTCTCGGGATTTCGTGACGGCTCACATCTCACAAACAAACCAGAAGACAGTGACAGCACAATAGTTCCCATCCGCCGTGCTCTGAACTATGCTTTCCCCACGACTGGTCGCCACGCTGTACCCTGTAACCTCCACCCTCCTGCTTTAACGCCATGTATTGCAGCTCTTCTTTACCGGAGTAGGGTTCGTAGCCAATCGGAATAGGATCATCAGCGGGATACTGGTGAGTTCGCATCCTCAGGGTTAACGTGCATGGCCGATTCTGCTGCTACACGTTGTTGAAAGGCGCCCCGGCGCCCTCCCATTTCCCCCCCTCCTTACGGTCTCAGCCATCATGCAGACCTCGTCAATAGCTAGTAGTCACACTCTTCGGTGCGTTCACGGGCGGACCATACGATTAGCGCTCCTAGAAACGCGGGAGCAGCAAACGCTCGATGCAAGCGAGAAACAACTTTTTGCCTGAAACCTCTGGTGTGCTGTGATGCAACGCACACATGCCGTGACTGGTTTACCAGCATGTTGTGGTTTTTGAGGTACACGAAGATGCTGGAACAGCAGCAGATGCAAATTAACGAAGTCGCGTATGCTGTTTTCTTCACCCCTTCTCCTTGGACGGTAACACAAGCCTTCGTGTATCTCGTCGGCCTTGCCTACGGCAGATTTGACCGGTGAATATCGATTCATCTTTGACTCTGTCGACAGCGTGGTTTTCGACCACCGCTAAACCCGAATTTGTTCTCCATCTAACCATTCACCTCCAACCCTCATAAGCTCTACTTCGTGTAGGTTACGAATACCTATCTAACTTGCTCTTCCAGCATACCTTTGAAAATATCTAAAATATTGCATCACATCCAAAAACAATATCCTTCCAAAGTAGGGCAAAATATTTTCCGCGGTGCGTCTTGTTACGTTACTCGTCCACTCTTCGGTCTCATACAATATAGATTTCAGATATTAATCTAATATTTGCCTGACGATGGAGAGATACATCTATTGCAGGACGCGCGCTACGATAGCGATAGCACTTTTTGTCGTTTTTTGTTTCTGAATAACGGGGCTCCTTAACCCAAAATCGTCGGAAATTCAGTATTTTTTTGCAATAATTTATTTTTTTTATACCTAGGCCATGGGTTTGTTGCTCGGTTTGCACTTTTCACTTTTAATTCGCTCAACATCAGTTCGTGGGTGAAGTGCAAGAGCTTCTCAAGTGAGGAGTCTCAGAAAAAACCTGGTGCACCTCGGTCGTAGCATGTGCCGTAGCACCTTCCCGACTGAACGTCCACTGAAAATATTGAGCAATATCCGCTTCTGCCGCAGAAATTGTGCGAAAGGGCGAACACGTTTCTCTCTTAAGTGTGTCCGTGCCATTGCTGGCATCTACAGTAGCTGGCTCTTCAAGAAAATTGCCTGAACCGCTGGGTCTCTGCACTCGCCACGTGTGATAGAAATATGTAGATCTTCGTAGATCTTCCGGCATCGGAATCACTGTACACAAAAACGGGATACGCAGTAGTCTTGTGTGTTTGCCAACGACGTGAACGCTGCCAATCGCCGTCCTTCACAAACAAAGCCTCTCCAAACCGGCTTGGATGCGCCTCTGCTAAAACGTGTTGCGTCGGCAGATAAGGTTCACGCGGCGAATACGCCTGGAGGACGACATGTGCGAGGCATCACGCGGCTACTTCAACTTCTGCCTGGCAAACAAAGAGAACACGGAAACGATAGTCCCAGGGGGGGCATGGGCGGAACTCCGACCAGACACCGAAGTTGAATACAACGAGAGTAAGCACTGGGTTAGCCTTTCTATTACAGTGGGGGAGCGGGGGGGGGGGGCAAACGAGAGTAAGCGATGGTTTGATTTTCTATTAAAGAGGGGGAGCGGGGGGGGGGGTGGTGTGGTTGCGTGTTCTGTAGCGTGTACGACTTAGTGACCGTGATAGTTGGTGGACTGACGTCGAGTGGGTCATTGGTTGACTCACTCCCTCTAGGTGGTATATTCCATTGTCATGCTGCTGTTTTTGTTGGTGTTGCTTCTGCCGCTTCTTCCTTTGTTGGTGTTGCTGCTGCGGTTGAGGTTACCGCTATTGCTACTGCTGCTGGTGTTGTTACTGCTTATACTGCTACGGCGGATGCTCTGCTGTTTCTTCTGCTACTGCTCTTCCGCTGTGTGCCCTGCTTGTTACTGGTGCGTGTGAATTGGACCCCCATGTGCTGGCCAGTCGCGAGCGCCTACCCCATCCTGATCGACACAGGGGGATACAACACGGGGGTGAGCCCCTCGCTCCAGGACAAGCAGTTTTTGCTTGGGTATGTTTACTTCAAGATTCGCTCTCCTGGGGCTGTGCGATAAGCATGACACGGGTAAAGAGGCGGGGTCGAAATCGGCCAGGATGAACGCACCCCCTTCCCCCTGTAGGAAACAAAATGCTTCTGTGTATCTGCACCCGTCGATCCATCCCCCGCAACACAACAGCGTCGTATCCGGAGTTTATCTGGCTGCCATTTAACCATGTTGGCTATCTTAATGCGTGATGTAAATAAGCACCCACATACACCTTGTCTGCGTGAACGCCCACCACACGCGGTGACCGCATAAACTTTGAGTCGCGTTCTGTGAGTGCTTCGTGTCGCCTGCTACTGCAAGCACCGGCACGGCTTCCGGCTGAGCTGAGCGAGTCGCCTGTGGAAGGATTTGGTCCGTTAATAGTGTTTTCGGATGGGGGGGGGGTGCGGGCGCGACTCACCGCAGGGTATGAACCGCGTATTGTTTGGTTTTCGTGCGAACGGAGCTCATGGCATCTTTGTTGTTGCTGTCCCCCTCTTGTTTTTGTTCTCGTTCTTGTTTTTCTTGTCATTCTTATCATTGTCCTTGATGAGTTGGCGCTCTTCGTGCAATCGCCCCCCCCCCCTCCACTCCAATGAAACAGCTGAACAGGGGATTGTGCTCTCTCATGGTGATGGAAGACCTGGAAGTTATCCCGCCAGATGAGGTCAAATCGGTGTCGGTTCAGCTCGTCACGTACAACGGGAATCAGAAGTCGGCATTCGGCTCAATTTCCATCGACTTTAAGTTTGAAGAGGGTAAGAAGCTCTTCCTACGGAAACAGTAGCCCGTAGTGCTGTGCACGTTGGAATGTTTTACTCCGTATCCTGGCCTGGTTTCGCTATGAGTCGAGACGTCGTGTGCTTTGCCCTTGGTTTGACTTGGGGTGTATTTTGGTTTAGGCTCGGTCCGCTATAGTCCGTTTTTTGTCGGCTCTATACGTGTTTTATATAAATATGGAGTACACGTCGACGCGACGCGAGGTACGACGGACAAGGAGCAGAAATAATAACGAGCCGCTTGGTAGCAGGTGCGCAACGAAGATGGAAAAACTGACACAACCTCCTCGAACAACCATCGCCTTCGTCGCTTACGACCAACACCCACATTCCATTGTCGGAATGGCCCCTCCCACCTCATGACCACAAACAGGATCCAAACCGTACTCTATTGCAAACCCCTACGCCCCTCCCCCCTCTCCGCCCTATCTACCGCTTCCTCGTCGAACCCTCGTGCCCACGCCGTGCTGATGGGTGCATTGTCCCCTGCCGCAGGAGGAAGGGTAACCGGTACGGATACCATATCAGCGTACCTCTTGACGGGAAATACCGAAGGGTTGAGCTACAGGTATGAAGTGACCGTAGTTTTGCTACTACGGAGATATATTGTTAATAGTATGAAATTAGCGACAAAGCAGCGGAACCTCTCCACCCGTTAGTCGAGCTCTCCTATATGACGACTGTGTTGGTGCGATGCTCTTGTGTAGAGTGTACACAAGAAGGCAACCAAAACATCACGAATGAAAAGGAAAACACCAACGGGGACTCCCCCCCCCCCCCCCTTTAGATTTGTGTTTTTTCCTGCTAATTATGGATCTCCGCAATAGACAATAAACTCGGCGACGGGTTCACATCTTCGTTGCTTAATAAATTCCTTACCCTCTTACCACCGCAGGTGTTACGTACACCCCAAACGTGACACGAGAGGTGCTAGCATAGAGGTTGCACTTTCTAGCCCGAATATTGCTCACCGACGGAACTCCTCAAACAACGAGTTCCCGAACAGTTTCAGGTCCGATGCGTATTCTATGGTGCTATTCGCTGTGTAGCTATAGCTAACCCATGGGACTATATATCGAGAGTGGCGTACAACGTTTCTAGACGGCGGTTGTTGGGTGAGGTAGAGAGCTCTAGTGAGGAGCCTCAGTTGCATGCGTCACGTGACCTTTCCCGTAACTCTTGTCTGTGCCTTGAGGGAACCGGGTCTGTACAGCTAACATTTGGCCGGCTCGAGTCCATGCTCTAGTACTGAAGATTTCGTTCGCCCAAAGGGTGCACTATGCCAAAGCGCGCCGTATGCATCGGCTTTGAACACCCGGGACGTACCGGCCCCGGACCTGCCTCCTTCCCTTTACGGGGGAACACAGTATTAAGAACCAACTATGGCTAGCAAATACAGGAATACATAAGTTTTTTGTGGTATCGTGGGTTCTGACTACTATGCCCCCCCTGTAATAGTATGCATTTCCGAGGATCTAGCCGTGACACTCGTATAGCGATCCATCCCTTCGTTGACTCCGCGCTTCCCTTGTGCACAAGTTTGTCGACAAGACAAGGCTTTAAGCTTCGTCCTGTCGTAGATGCCATCGGTTTCGTGAGTGCAGGCCATCGCTCTGGTAGAGCTATTAGTAGACCGTGGGCCACATATACTAAATACTAAAGAGAGCCGGACGCTTGCCTCGGTCGAACCCTCAGCGCTACAAACCTGTCGGCGCCTTGCAAAGACTCTTCTGTTCATTATGTATTTATTCCTTGGCCCGGTCCTAGTTCCTTCTACCGGTACATAATAAGCTTTGCGGCCGTCACCGCGATCCGAATCTTACGAGAAAATGCATTCAATAGTGCAGCAGGTACTGGTTGGGGCTAAAGCTCTCCTTCTCTGCCAACACGCACGCATGCACGCACGCACGCACAAATACACGCAGGAAGCGGGGGATCACGATTGTGCTTTTCGTGACCTTATTCGTCGGGATGGCGTTTCATGACACGAGAAAGTGGTGGCGGTCGAAGCGCTCCAAGAAGGCCAAGCGCACGCGTGAAGGTGCCAACTATCGAGCGACGCTATACGTTGCTGCGCTGAGTGGGTATGATACATACGCAGATGCGTGCCCCCGCGGGCGGTGACGAGCGGCGACACACAGGCGCACAACTCTTGCTTGATGCTTGGTTTCGTTAAATGACGTCAAACGGTCGTTCCGGCAGTTGTCTGATGTATTGGCACGGTATTTTGCACTCCATAGCAGCTTCACCCTCTGAGCAAACCCCTTTCCACCCCATTTACTGCACTTTCTAAAACAGTAGGATGTCGCCACCACGCTGTTGTTGCAGAACACACACACCTCGCTGAGCATCTCCCTCCTGTGCTGCACCCACAGGGTTAGGTTGGTAGCCAACCTCGACAATAACGCCTCGCTGAATACCCCCAACTCCCCTCTCTGTTGTATGACACCTCTCCGGCATCAGGAAATTGCTATCATTGCGTGTGTGGGTTCGCGTTTTTCGTCCTGATATTCGTCAACATGTTGATGTGGCTGGTGAGTGGAAGCATTTAAGCCTCATTCGATATGTTTGGCTACGAGTTTGCACCCGCCTTAGCGGCAAACATTCGTCGATTTTGGCTGACTGCGCAAGAAAGGTCGATGTTGTCGCACAAAACGTCTTGTTTGTGACTCGCCTATTGAGATAATAGTTCGTCCGTTCGCTCACGAGTCATTTCATGTATTGTCGGCGATCCACCAACTGCTTCCAAAGACCGTCGTGCTTATCTACAACGACGTTTTGCGGGTGGGTGGGACGGGCAGAGATAAGGGATTTTTCAGATCATTCTTGCAATAAATCAGCACGTCAAGAGGCGGCTATCAGTGCCGGAAATTGTCCGGAGCATGATTCAGGGGATGGACGGGTAAGCAACGAACATGCGTTGCAGCACCACGTATGTATTCGGCATTGCCTCAAGAGGACAAACAGTCGTGCGCGTTAGATTATAATGGCCGAGGCAAGGAATGACAGGCCTGTGTGAAACCCTGTCGCCGCTGGCAGATCCCAGCAACATTCAGTAGCCCCAGGCGATCGGCTAACGAGTGAAACACGCCCGTACGGCTATCCTGTAAGCTCGTCGTTTCTCTCGATTCCGTGACTTGTTGCGTGTCTATTTCGCTAGTGATACTGTGCCGATGTCCTTGTGATACGGGCAAGAAATAGGCGCATCAACTGCGACCCCGGCAAAATAAATTGCAAGTTTGTTTACCTATTCGGTCGCATGCGTGTGGTCTATCGACCCCTCTCATGAGCAGGTGTGGAGGGTTGGACTTTCCGGTGCGACCATGTTCGGGACGAACGAGGCTGAGGGCGAAATACCGGACATCAACAGGGTAAGCAGCATGCATGCACTCACACACGCGCACACACCCGCACAATAACGAATATATGAATACAAATTTAGACATTTCCAACTTTCCACGCACGAAGCAGCGCCATCGGTAGTAGTGTGAGGGTGAAATAGTGTTGCTCACGGTGCCCTAGATTGCCCTCGGACGAGGCGGGGTATTTAGCAATAAGTTCTATGAAAAGACACATAAAGAAGCGGTCGACTTTCTAGCTATAATACATAGGCTAGGTATGATAAGGGGGAGTTGGCGTAATTTAATTAATTATTCTTATTCCTAGATAAAAAAAATATCTCCACCCTCGAGGGAGACGGTATAAGGTCGTGTTCGTAGTAGTAGCTGTTCCCGGCAGGTAGGTTCGAAGGGGACAACCCGTGCCGCCCGCAGACGATTTAACACGTAGCGCTAGAGCAATTGCCGTTCTCCAGCGGTGCTCTAGTGTCGCTTGGTTGTATATACAAGTCAATACAGCTTGTTTCCGGACGGGGTTTTCATGCGTGCAGATTGGGGCCCTCCTCCCTCCGCCCCCGAAGCACATACATATTCATGACGCGTGCTGCGGTAGAGGTAGCACTATTTCGGCTTTTTTGTTTCTGAATGACGGGGCTCCTTCACCAAAAAATCGTCGGAATATCGTTCTTGTGTTTTTTGCAATCTGATTTGTTTGTATACGTAGGCCATGGGTTTATTCATCGAGTTGCACGTTCACTTTACTCAAAACAAAATAGTTTGTGGGTGAGGTTCAGAGCTCCTCAAGTGAGAAGCCTCAGCAAAAAAAACTGTTGCACCTCTATCGTTACTTATAGTAGCATGTGTCATATGTATCGTATCAGATAGGACCACGGCTACTGTAGGGTGGTCGCTCTTAGGGCCGCTTTGTTCAGCGGATCGGAGCCTCTCGCGCAAGTGTACACACTATTTGTGCACGAGTCGCATGCCTTGGTGCTTTGTTTGTTTTGAGATAGTCACAGCAATCAATGTATTTATGTGTTGCGCTCGCGTTTTCTTGAACCAAGTGCCGGGCCGCGCGCTCTGGTGGCGTAGATCTAGTAGTGAAAGCAGGGTTACTCCCCTTACCGTAGCTGGGTAATAGTGGGGATTTCCACTCTGGATCGACGTCTGATCCGAAACGTCCATCTGCCACATTGTACAATGATTTTGGCTCTGAGGTCCACCCCCCCCCCCCCCCTTTCGATCCTCGCTCGCTGCCATATGGAACTCCGCACATTGGTGGACGGGGCTGTTTACGACAGCTGGCCCAGGAAGTGGTTTCTCTCCACATGGTCGGGCTGTTCGTTTCCACCTACTACTTCGTGTTTCTGGTGACAGCCATGACGGGGCTATACCGCTGGATATTTCAGGTGGGAAACTTGTTTCGGACTCGACGCCGCGATGGCGACCGTGTTGCCTGTATGCAGGTATGCATGTATCTACGGGACTGTTTATTTCCGTTCTCTTCTCATGGAAGGTGCTACCCCGCAAAGTGGGAGGGACAAATAATAGAACGACGGGGGCACGCGGGAGGCTTTATGTATGCGGGAGACTCTGTTTCTACTGTGTTTTCTCGCCTGTTTGCCACCGAAACCGTTCTGCTGAGTAGTAAATCCTTCTGCGCGGGAGTGGCAATGGAAGTCAACGAGACAAAAGGACGGCGATTACACCAGTTTGGGCGTCGCGTCCCACGCGAGGTCGACACGCCCATCTATTAACCCCCCCTGATACACACTGCGTATGCAAGACGTATCTCGCACACGAGGCGGGAAAAAGAAATTTGGACGGCGCAAGATATCGCAATAGTTGTGTGTTACATCCGGTTGGAGAGTTCTGAGCTGGGCGTGACGTGTCGGGAAATGGTGGATCATGCTCTGCAGTGTCAGACCGCCTTTGGATTATTTTTTTCGTCTTATAGCACCCGTGTTGTTAAGCCGTGCCATTCTGAGTGCCTGCATTTCATTTACAATCACTGAACAAAACTGTGTTAGTCTGACTGTCTTGGGTTGGTTTCTTCGTCAGCTTGTTGCACCCGGGTCGTTGCGCCACGCCATCCTCGGTGCGAGCACTTCAATCCGAAGCGTTGAACAAATTGCGTTCGCCCCACCTGGGACATTATCTTTGACTCGAACCCGCTCGTTCGCCCGCAGATGCTGACTTTTCACAAGCGTATGAGCATCGTCGCGGACACGCTGAGCCGAGCGAGCACCCATCTCCTCCACTTCCTTTTAGTGTCATTCCTGGTGAGTTCATCGTTCGACGTCACCCTGATTGCTCCAGTGGTTTGCACGGTGCTCACCCTTAATTACTCTGCAAGTTACGGTCGGTTTTATATTTTTCTATGTGGATAAGGCTCACGTCTCTTTCGTTAAGCTGCCTGCACTTGTCAATATCCTGGGAAGTTTTGATATGCGGAGCGTCCGTACGCATAGTGTATGCGCACGACACTGCCGATGGTAGAAGGGGTTGTTCCTGTACCCCAATCGCACGCTAATAGTCTGCTGATGCAAGGCAGGAACATGAACGAGTAGTAGTATTGGGAAAAAAATGTATGTATTCTAGGGCCACAGGTGGGCCATTACGAGCGCGGCTTGGAAGAAGTGCTGGGGATAGTGCGACTTCCTCGTAGTTTATATCGCGCCTGGTTGACCTCGTTTGAAGTATCACCTCTGCTGCTCGCCCCAAGCGTGGTCGTCCAACCGCGCACCATGCGTTTGGTAAAACATCGGTAGGCGCAAGCGGTGCATCTTGGCTGACCCCCAAGTCGAATCGCGTGCAAGGCGTGTCAGAGATTTATGACGCCCTATCAACGTTCACGTAAAGCACGATGTTAATGTCGTTTGGGAACGCTGAACCGAGCGAAATACGCGGAGCATGGCACCGACTGATAGACCATAAGCTTCCTCTCACCCCACCCTTTGCACGAACTGGCATATACGACTCTAAACCAGTTGTGTCAGTCGCCACCACTACGGACTATCCAACCAGGCACCAGCGCACCCTCATCGATCCAATCCCAGTTAATATATCACGCGCCGTGCGTACCGTTTCCCTGCGCGTTCCATGACCCCGCGGCCCCACCCATCGAACAAGGTGGTGCTGGTGTTCACAAATCTGACCTACCTTCTGGCGGGCTCCCGTTGTGAAGGGTTTTCTACGCTGGAAGAGGCATGGCGGAGCGCCCTCCGCGTCTCTCTAGGGGAGTACAATAACTTTTACCCTCAGATTCTGGAGGCGCAGCCCACCGTTGGTCCGGTTATTGTGGTGTTCTACCAGGTCCTCGCGGTGATTCTTCTGCTAAATGTGGTCATCGCCATTCTTGTCGAAGTGAGTTAGTCTTGTTGCTATTCGCCGACGCTGTGTGCCTAAGGCTTGCATGTAGGGGGGGGAGGCGATATTGCTGCGGCTGCTGGTCGTTGGCGCTGTGTACCTAAGGCTTGCTCCTAGGGGGCGAGGTGTGGGGATTGGCGATCTTGTTTGGTGATGGAAGATTTGATGGCAGAGGACACGTCGAACGGCCATCTACGACATTTGTAATGCTTGTAGGAGCTGTGGCGTTGTTTGCTGGGACCGTGTTTATTATTGCTGGTGTTTGGACTGTTAGATTTTTGTATTTTTGGTGTCCTTAGGTTTCTTCAATTTAAAAATAGTCGGTACGTGTACCTCTACGGTTTTTTGCACCATCCTCCTGCGTGTAGGCATTCATTAATTCTGCGGTTAGTTTGGTTCCCGCTGCTTCAAACAAGCGTCATGTTCACTGCTTGAGCCACACGCCACTTTTTTTCACTTTTGTATGCAGAAAAAACTGCCCCTCCCCCTCCCACCACCCTACCACCACAGGCCTACGGCGTGGTTGTGGACGGCATGAAAGACGAGGACACCGTATTCGAATCCCTGGCCGCGTTCGTCGGTATGACGCTGTGAGTTCGGTGAAACGCCACCTTTGTAAGCTTGCACGACTTGAGACCGAAACTGGGTTCCCGAAGAACAAGTAGGCGATGCCGCTCGTTGGTAAGAGAGGGTGTGGGAGGCTTGAAGATCAGACGGTTTCTTAGCTCTCACCTTGTCCGTACTGAACAATTCCCAAGTTGTCGCGGTAGATGGATCACGCCCGCTAGGTTACTCTGTTTTCGCTATTATTTTGCTTCATTCTCCAACTGTTGTAAGTTGAAGTCGACGAGGTTTAGCGCGATGCCCTTCCGATCCAACCCTACCCCACCCCATTCCCCCCACGCACCCGCTTTCATTTTGCTACGAACCCAACCAAAGGTGCCTGGGGAAAGCCCGAATACAATGGGTCAACGCTTACGTCCGCTGGCGGCTGTCCGATAGAACGTTGCGCCAAGAGAGGCGGCCGTCCCTCAAGGTCTCCCTTCAGGGGCCGAACAGCGTCTGTGGGGTGGATGGACGGCCGGTCTTGCTGATAAAAAGGTCCAGTGGTTCTTCTCTCCACCCAACAAGGAGGCAGCTGTCCTTCAACTGCCCACGGTACATTTCGGTGGGTGTTTTACTCGGTGGTCTGACTGGCGTTACCGCTACCGCCGGCTTGGCGGTCCATTTCCTGGTGCTTGTTGTCTGGGTGGCGATGTGACGGTGTGCTACAATAGGCACGGCACGTTTGGACGGCACATTTTCCACAGACGGGGCGAAGAAAACCCCAATACCATTGGAATCCCATTCGTGGGTTTACCGTATTGTTCGTTAAAAATACCTAGGATACGGGATTGCTCATCACATTTTGTACCCAAACCGGTGTCTGGGTGAGGGGTATTGGCAAGGAGCCTCAGAATATGTAGGTGCACCACTCTACCGTGACATGCATCATGTGTTATGTCATCTGTGAGCGCTTGTATTGCACAAGGGACTGCTTTGACCAACCAGATCGATCCAAACTCTAGTCATAAGAGAGAACACGCCTTCAACAGGTGTCAGGCCGATGGGGTTTGGGTAAGGGCGGGGTCTACTCTACAGTAGATTTTCTCAGTGAAAGCGAGCGTTTATTTTCTGCTACGATGTAAAACGATCCGTGTACAATGTTTATGAAACTCCCGTTTTGTTGCAGCAATAATCGAGAGTACAGTCGGTGCGGGAAGTATTCGGCTCCCGCTAACGGTAGGTTCGCAGGGATCGCGAGTTAAGTCGGTGCGTTAATCAAACCAGAGTTATTCGCAAACGCCAATAAGTGGTATCAGGCTATCAACGACGTTTCATTTTTCACGTCGTTTGCGTTCAGGTCTTGCGTAGTAGTCTGTTTTTCGTGACACGCGCAACAGAAAAGGGTGCGTTTCTACTGAACCTGGCTTGAGGGTGCCCCTCACAGATCACCCACCCATAAGAGAACGAATTAACCACTTCCATTCACTGCAAGCCACTGGTTTCAGTGCAGTCCTCCTTTCACACATCCTAAACGAGATCGAGCTGGATTGCATCGTTGTACAACCCAATTTTGATTCGCACAAGGTGGTATACTGTGGTCTGGGGCCATTTTAGGGTCGTTATCGCAGGTCAAATAAGCCTCTACTTTTGTCTTGTTTCAATCTCGCACGAGGCCATGCCCCGTGCTTCTTCCTTTACATCCTCGCTGTCATGCCTCGAACGCGCTGTCATATTTTTATCATGACGTCTAGGAGAGTACGTACACAGGTTGTGCCGGTTTGTCGAACGCACCTATTTCTCGGTTTGAGACAAAGCCGGAAATGCGGTATAACAATGAATGGATCCCGTTCTTAATTACGCACCGTCTGTTGGAGGTACGCCATCGAGGTCATCCGTCGCCTGACTAAATAAACCGCTCGTGGACAAACAGCCGTCTGCTGGGGGTAGGCCACTGAGGACACTCGACCCCTTGCCTAAATAATCCGCCCGAGGAAAATCACACTTCCCCGAGGGTCGATTCACCGTCAGCGAGAACATGAATCAACGCGCTTGCCATCTCTCTTTTCCTCCTTAACCCAATCATCGCCCTCTTCTTACCGCAATCACCGACCAGGTGACCGAAATGCACGTGCTGATCAAAGCGGCCCCTGTCCCTGATTTCGTGGCCAACCGCCTCGTCCGAAAAATCGTCAACGAGTGGATTTTTCGAAGCAAGGAAAGAACGTCGAAGGACATGTTTGCGCCGGTGTGTACGGGGACTCACGGGCACAGCAGCACCAGCGGAGATGGATCTATGGATTCGATACCGACGCTTCGTCCGCGCTTATCGGACACGTCCGGCTCTCGATAGGGTTTCACCGGGAGGGGGCGGAGCGTGGGGGTGTGGGGCGGCACGATTCCGAACGCAAGTCGTGAGCCTTCGACGGCACGACGCTGGAATTAAGGCAGAGAGATTGGTAGCCAGAATGTAGCGCTGGGCTAAGACACGAGTCGGTAGGAACCGAGGCTCGGCGACCAAGTGCAAGGATGGAAGCACATGATTATCCTTCCATGTATATTTGGTGTGTTGTCGTTCATACGTCGTGTCGTTGTCTAGTAAGTGGCGATTTATCAGGTCGCATGGATCGGACAATAACGGCTAGGCTCAGTTATCGCGTTCCGTCCAGGACCAACCAAACGGTACCTCGGTGATGTGTGCTTGCACTGTTGATTGTTCATGTGGTTTCGTGGTTTTAGTTCTCCTGGTGGATATCGAAATCTAAGGTTGTATCCGGCATGATTGGCGGTTTCGCATCCAGCGCCCCCCGTCTCGTCTTCGGTTCGTATTTTTCATGTGTGATTGTACGCGCCGTTGCCCTACGATGTATTGAAACACGAGATGTGAAGTTTTGCATAAGCGAGCATGCCCATGGGTGTCGCCTGGATGTGGTTTTCTACGGCCGAGGAGGATAGGGGAACGTAGGAACGGGGTCAAGGTGATGTCTGTTTACCGCTCAGAAGAACTCATCGGAGCAGGGGAGTTCTTTGCTTATTTGCGATTTGTGCACTCCACGTACATGTAAACATATGGCCTACGTGGATTCTTATGGCTTTGGCTGTTGTCATAAAACACCCGGTGGTCTCCAAGTATCGTAGTCAGTAGCCGCGGATGAGGAAATTCTTGTAAAGCCGAACCTTAAATAAGCGCTAAATATGATTCCGTACGGCAGTTTGTACACGCAGAATACACACCCGTATTTCCGTATTTCCGCCGTTAACCTTGCATTTTGCACCGCCCGCTACTGTGCACCCACCCGATGATGCACGCCATTAGAACATCCTGATACGTTGTCACGATCGCACCGCCGTATACCGCAGGGCCGATATACGGAATTTATTTGATAGTGCCTGCACAACTTGGGGGCTACCCGTCTGGGTGCGACGTGCCGTATACACCGTATAGATGACTCACGTGCTTCAACATGTGGCGCTGTGTGTGGTGCCGTGGTATGGGTGCGTCTTCGGGTATTGTTAGCGGCGTACTGGAGGCCTCATTAGTTTTCCGTTTCCACCATAAGACGCCTTGCAACCATGCCGTTTCCGCCGATGCCCTGCACAGCGTTCCTCCAACGAGGCGTCGCATATGCGTCGACGTGAAGTACACGGAGATGGACTATACTTTCACGGTAATGGACAATTGGTATGTACGACAAAACAGCATCTGCATGCAATTCAAACACAACTTTGAATATTTTAAGAATAAATTGATAGGCCCACATTACACGATGCCACAGCAGGCTTCACGTAAACAAAAGCGCCCACATCAACACACATGCGTATGCGCATGGCAAATGTTATATGCCACGCACGTAAAAGGCCGGATTCTATGTAAACGTTGCAACCATACGAAGTAGTAGAGACAAACAAAACTGTCGTCCCCCGGAGGCGACCACGATTCAAACCAGCATACCCGACGACCACTCCCCCTCTTTGCGTCCCTTACCTCTAGCCTGTTGCCTCCGATATCGTCTCGCGAGTTGTACTCAGTCGCATCGTTTGAGTGTTTTCCCTCCAAGCCCCAGCTCCAGCGCATGCTCCAGACCCACCCCAGCCCCGATAGCAGCCTTACCCCGAGCCCCAGACCCAGCCCCAGCCCCGTATCTAGTCTCACGCACAGCTGCAGCCACAGCGACAACGACAGCTCAAGTTCCGGCGCAAGTCCAGCTCCAGTTTCAACGGTAGTCCCGTCTGCCGACCGTAGCTCCAGCCCCCGCCACAAATGCAGCCAATACCCCAACCAAGCACCGCCCCACCACCAACCTAAGCCCCACCGCCATCCCCAGCCCCAGTCCCAGCTCCGTTCAGGCTCTAGCCAAAGCAACAAGAACAACAATAGCTACTGAAAGCTCCAGCCCCGCCATAACCTTAACCCTATCCCTGGCCACATCCTTAGCTCCGATCCCGGCCCATGCACATCCTTAGTCACAGCTACAGTCCATGCCCCACCCCAACGCAAACCGCAACCCCAGCCTCAACCTCATATCGCCCCAGCCACAGCCACAGTGGCTGCGACGGCAATTGAGCTTGGGGTTGGGGTTGTGACTTGCGATCGGGTAAGAGCCACAAGTCCATCCCGACCCTCAACCCCAATCCCTAATCCAAGCGTTACTCCCAAGCCCCACTCACAGCCTCAGCGGCAACCCCGACTCCCAACCCTAGCCCCGTACCTAATCTCAGCTTCAGCGACTGTCACAGCCACAACCCAAGCCCCACCGCAGCGCAAGCCGCAGCCCCAGCCCCAACCTCAATTCTCGCATTAGCCACAGCCCGTCACAACCGTTATCCCAGCCCAAGCACCAGCCCCAATCGCACGCCAGTTCCAACCCCAGGACTGCGGCTGGAACCCCAGACCCCCGCCCTAGCTACAGCCCAAGCCACACCCCAGCCCCACCATCAGCCTCACCCCTAGCCCACCTCCATCCCTAGCCCCAGCACCAGCAGCCCCGATCCCGGCCTAGCAACAGCCAGAGCCTCAGCCTAAGCCCTACACCAGTGCAGGCCGCAACCTCAGCCCCAGCCTCGATTCTCGCGCCAGCTGCAGGCACAACCAAAGCCAGAGACACAACCCATGCCCCGGTGCAAGCCCCCGTCCCGGTCGAAACGCCAGCGCCAACCCGAAACGCCAGCGCCAACCCGAGTCTCGGTCGCCGGTCATAGCCCCAGTGCCCCGCCAAAGCTACAGCTCAAGCCACACCCCAGCCCTACTCGCAGCCTCAGCCCCAGACCCACCCTCATCCCTAGCCTTAGCTTTAGCCCCGATCCTGGCCAAGCCACAGCCAGGGTCACAGCCACAGTCACAGTCACAGCCACAGCCACAGCCACAGCCACAGCCACAGCCACAGCCACAGCGACAGCCACAGCCACAGCCACAGCCACAGCCACAGCCACAGCCACAGCCACAGCCCGATCTAAAGGCAAGCTGACGTCCCAGTCCCAACCCTGATTCGGGCCCCAGCGCCCTCCCTAGCCATTGCCACAGCCATGGCCCATTCCCATTCTCCAGTCTCAGTCCCAGTCCCACCCCCACCACAAGCCATAGCCCCTGTCCTTGCCCTAGCCTCAGCCCCAGCGCATGCTCCAACCCCACCGTTAGTCTTAGCCCTGACCGCAGCCCGAGCCCTAGCACGAGCCCCAACCCTGTACCTGATCCAACAACTACAGGCAGCGACAACTCGAGTCCTAGCTCAAGCCCCAGCTCCAGCCCCAGTTCCAACGCCGGCCTCGGCCGCCGGCCGTAGCCCCATCTCTCCGCTACAGCTACAGCCCAAACCTCAACCAAGCTCCACCCTCAACCCCAGCCTCACGTCCATCCCTAGCTCCAGTCCCGGGTCCATTCAGGCCCTAGCCACCGCCACAGCCACAGGCCACTGCCACATAAACAGTTCCAGCCCTTCACCAACCTCAACTCCATCCCTAGCCACAGCCCCAGTCTCGATCTAGGCCCAGCCACAGCCGTAGTCACAGCCACGGCCCATGCTCTACCCCAGGGCAGACGTCAGCCCTAGGCCCTTCGGTCATCGCCACTACCCCAATCACAGACACGGCCACAGGCAAAGACGCAGCCACAGCTACAGCCACCGCCGCATTCCACCCCCCAGGTTTAGTCCCAGCCCCAACCCCCAGCCTGAGCCACAGCCTCAGCCCAAGTCTCACCCCAGCCCAAGTATCACCCCTAACCTCATTCTCAGCAGCAGCTCTATCCCCGGCCCTGTACGTAGTCTCATCAACAGCCAAATTCATACTTACAGCCCAAGCCCTACCCCAGCGCAAGTCGCAGCTCGACCCCTAACCTCGAGTATGGCTACAGCCAGAGCCAGCCACGAAATCTACCACTGCCACATCCCCATCCCAACCCCCAGCCCCAGCCCTAGCTTCAACACCCAGCCACAGTCCCAGCCTAAGCCCCACCCTACCACAAGCCCTATCCCCAGCCTTAGCCCCACCTCTAGTCCCGTACCTGGTCGCAGCTAGCACCACAGCCACAACCACAGCCACAGATCCAGACCCAGTATCAGCGTCAGCTCCAACCCTAACATCAGTAGCCGGCCGTATCCCCGCTCCCCCACCGTAGCGGCAGCCCAAGCCACACCCCAGCCCCACCCCCAGCTCTACCCCACACCCCAACCCCTATCCCGGCCTAGCCCCACCCATACCCACAGCCACAGCCTCAGCCACAGCCACGGCCCCACCCCCATCCCTAGCCCCAGCCCCCGCTCCGTCCAGTCCCCAGCCAGAACCACAGCCACAGTCATTGTCACAGCCGTAGCCCTGCCCGAGCCTCAACTCCATCCCTATCCAGAGTCTCAACCCCGATTCGAACCCAGCCACAGCCACAGTCAATCCCACAGCAACAGCCACATCCCCTTGCCGACCCCCAGCCTCAGCCCCAATCCCAACCCCCAGCCTCAGCCCCAGTAGCAGCCCCCTCCTTGGCCCCGTACCTTGTCCCAATCACAGTCACAGTTAAACCCACAACCCAAGCCCCAGCCCAAGCCCAATCGCTGGCTCCAACCGTACTCGCGGCCACCATAACCACAGCCACCCGCCACAGCCACAGCCCAAGCCACACAAAAGTCCTACGTGCAGCCTCAGCGACAGCCCTACCCCCATCCCTAGCTCCAGCCCCAGCTCCGTTCAGGCCACAGCCACAACCACAGCTACAGTCCCTAGACCCAGCCCCGCCCAGCCTTAGCACCACCTCCAACCTCATCCCCAGCCCCAGCCACATCCCCGACCCCGGCCTAGCCACGACAACAGCCATAGACACAGACCAAGCACCAGTACAGCGCCGGTCGCAGCCCCACCTCTAACCCGAATATGGCCTCAGTCAAAGCTACAACCTACGTACGCCCCACCCCAGGGCAGGCGGCAGCACCAGTCCTAACCCTGATTCCGACCCCATCCCCAGCCACAGTCACAGCCACAGCCACAGCCACAGCCACAGCCACAGCCACAGCCAGAGCCATAACCACAGCCACAGCCACGGCCACAGCCACAACCACAGCCACAGCCCCACCTTAGCCTCAGCCCCACCTCCAGCTCCATCCCCGAAGACACAGCCTTAGTCCTGGCCCAGTCACAGCCACGTATATAGCTCAAATCCCACGCCATTAAAAACCGCAGCCTCACCCAACCCGGATTTAGTGCCCAGCCCCAGCCATAGCCACAGCCCCATCCCAACCATTAGCCTTAGCCCCAAACTCACCCCCCAGCCCAAGCCACAGACCCAGTTCAAGTCCCACCTTAGCCCAAACCCTAACCCCAGCCCCACTAACACCAACTCCAGTCCGGCACCTGGTCCCAGCCACAGCCATACTGAGAGCCAAAGTCCCAGTCCAGACCCCAGTCCCAGTCTCAATCCCAGATTTAACCTCAACCCCAGCCTCGACGGTTGGCCTTAGCCCCAGCCCCCTGTCACGGCTTCCACCCAAGACTTGCTCAAACCCAAGCCGCAGCTTCAGCAGTAGCCCCGGTTTCGGGCCCAGTCCCAGCTACAGCAACAGTAACAGCCATGGCCTCAGCCCCAGCCCCTGTCCCAGCCGAAATGATCAGCCTCCGTCAGGCCCCCGACCGTGGCCCCATCCCTCATCCTTACCTCCATTTCCAGTCTTCGCCGAAGCCCCCGCCCCTGTCTCGACCCCAGCCCCAGTCCCGACCCCGATTCTGGTCACGGCCTCAGCTCTAGTCACACCCACACGCAGCTGTCATGTCACCCTCAGCCCCAATCTCGGCCCCAGCGACAGCCCCCGCTCCAACCCCAAGTCAAGCCCGAGGCCGTAGCCTTGTCGCCATCCCCACCCGCACCCCAAGCCCCAATCCTAGCGTCGTCTCCATCTCCAGCTACAGCCACAGCCCCGGTTGCGGCCCCAGCCACAGCTACAGCCAAAGCTACACTCTAGCCCAACCCCCAGTCCCAGCCCGAGCCCGGTTGTGTCCCGCCCCGAGCTTTACCATCAGCCTTAGTATCACTCCTAGCCTCAGCCCAAGCCCCAGCTAAAGGCTCTGCCCCAGACCCGGCCCCACCCCTAAATCGACCACCACGAGAAGCGTTTGCGACACTCCTGCCACTATGGTAGAGCTCGTCACGCTGGCGCTCCCAGCCGTAGGCATCCACCCCGGTGACGCGCGTGTGTCACCGTCGTCACCTGCACCGCCTCGTACGAACCCATTCCAACGCTATGACCAGGAATATCCGGCAAACACGACCTTTCGCTCACTGGCCGCGAACCCCAACGCAGTATCGGTCGTCGTGCTGCTCCTTCCTTGTTGAACTTGGTGACGTCTCGACAGGCTTCGCACTCATCGGCCGACAACTTGCCCCTATGCGTCGAGACACCTCTCAAGGTGCGGGTGGGAGACTTACCAACGAAACTGTTGTTGTTTGGAGGTGGTCATTGTTGTTTTGTGTGCTTTTGTCGTGTTTCTTTACAGAACAAACACCGACGGCAATGCAGGACGCGTCGGGGACATCTGCAAGAAGTTGTTCTGCAATGGATCCAGTTCCGAGCAGCGGCAACCGCTTTTCTTTATGTGCACCGCGCAGATATAAACCGGCATGCATCCGCAAAGACCCTAACTAACACTTATGACGCAAGCACTCCCAGTTCGCCAAAATAAGTCGAACAGAAGGCGTACGTTGAACGACCAATTAAAATACGTGGAATGTTAGAACCTAACTTCACAAGAACTTGACGATCGTTCTATTCCAGCAACCTGGGTGGTACACGAGTGGGATTCAGCGCCCATCTAGCATCCCGTACTCAAACTGATTTCAGGAACGTACTTACCTTCGTGTTACAGCGGCGGCCCATCTATTCCCTTGTGCCCCACGTCTTCCTATCTTTGCGCGCCGGTGGTTTTCTTGTGTGCCGAGTACGGCGCGAATGGCGAAGGCGGCGTCTTCGCGCTACAACCAAAACTGTCCTGCACTTCGGGAACGATACCCAACCTGCGAGTAACGCGCGCGTGCTTCTTCTCCGGCGGCAGAGAGGAAGCACGACTGCGTTACTCCCAGCTTTGGAATCAAGCCCGGCGTGCGACACATTTTTGGGTGTGAGCGTCGCAGAGCCACCCAGGCCCTCAGCAAAACTCAAGAACGCGCACGTCACTAGCGACTCTGGTAATATGTCGGGCATGCAAGATATGGTTGGTTTGAGCACCAAGACGTCACAAGCAAGGACATCCTGCACGTCGGATTTGATTCTACCACCGCGAGTAGCGCGCGCGTTCGTGAACGTCGGCGACAGAAGAGCGCAGCGGCATCTGGGTGTTGAAACCAGAATATTCTGCTCGTCGGACATGATCGCAGAACTACGAGTAGCGCGCGCGTGATTCGTCTTCGGGGGTGAAGCAAGCGAACGGGCGCGTTACTTGCGGAACCGGGATCAATTCCGACTTCCAGAATATCCGGATTTGAGCGTCAAAGCACCACTGCGGCCCCCCGCCCCGACGGAGAAGAACTTGCAAACGCAAATAGCGCCCGCGTTCTTCGTAATCGGCGAAAAGAAAGGAACGCGCGCATTATTCCCGGGCCTGGAATCAAGCCCGACGTGCAAATATCTTTGGAACGCCAAAGCGTCACCGATACCCTCAGCCAAAGCAAGGAACGCGCACGTAAGTCGAGATTCTGGGATAAAGCCGTACATTCAAGATATGTTTGGGTTGAGCGCCAAGACGCCACAAGCAAGGGCATCCTGCACATCGGGTGTGATCCTACCACCGCGAGTAGCGCACGAGTCGGCAGCACAGGGCGGTAGTGGCGTCTTCGCGCTTAAACCAGGATATTCTGCTTGTCGGGCTTGATCGTAGAACCACAAGCAGCACGCGCGTTCTCCTCTTCGGCGGCGATTGAAAAGAACACGTGCAATATTCGCGGGTCTGAAATCAAGCCCGACGTGCAAAACCTCTTTGGCTTTGAACGCTAAAACGCCACCGAGGCCCTAAGTCAAACCGAAGAACGCGCACGTCACCCGCGATTCTGGGATTAAGCTGGACATGCAAGATATATTTGGTTTGAGCGCCAAACCGCTGCAAGCAACGTCATCCTGCACATCGGGTTTGATCCCACCACCACGGGCAACGTGCGCGTTCCTGAACGTCGGCGGCGGAGGGCCGCCTTGACGTCTTCGTGTTCAAAGCAGGATGTCCTGCACATCGGTCTTGATCGCAGAGTCGAGAGTAGAGCGTGCGTGTTTCTTCTTCGGGGGCGAAGAAAGGAACGCGCGTGTTACTCTTGAGTCCCGGATCAAACTCGACACCAAGAATATCCTGGTTTGAGCGCTAAAGCGCCTCGGCGGCCCTCCGCCCACAAGAAGAATATTTGCGCGCGAGTAGCGCCCCAAGTTCGCCTTAATCGGCGGTGAAGAAAACGAACGCGCGCGTTTTCCGCTGGTCTGGAGTCCAGCTCGACGTGCAATCTATCTTTGAGCTTGAGCTTGTTTAGAACGCGAAAGCACCAATGAGGCCCTCAGCCAAAACAACGAATGCCCCCGTTACACCCGATACTAGGAATATGCCAGACGTGCAAGATATGGTTGGTTTGAGCGCCGTCACGCCACAAGCAAGGACATCCTGCACATCGGGTTTACTCCCACCACCGCGAGTACCGTGGGCGTTCTTGAACGTCGGCGACGGAGTGGCGTAGTGGCGTCCTGGTATTCAAACCAGGATAGTCTGTACACTGGTCTTGATCGCAGAACCGCGAGTAGCGCGTGCGTCCTTCGTTTTCGGCAGCGAATAACACGAACGCGCGCGTTACTCGCGGATCGTGGATACGTTCCAGACATGAAGAATAGTATCCTGGTTTAAGCGCCAAAGCTCCACTGCGGCCCTCAGCCCCAACGAGGAACAACCTGCACGCGCGAGTAGCGCTCGCGTTCTTATTCTTCGGCGGTGAATAAAACGAACGCGCGCGTTACTCGCGGGTCCGAGATCAAGCCCACCGTTCAGAATATCCTGTTCGGAGCCCTAAAGTACCACTGCGACCCTCCGCCGCAAAGAAGAATAACCTCCGCGCGCGAGAACCGCGCGCGTTCTAATCGGCAGTGAAGAAAACGAATGCATGCGTTAGTCGCGGGTCTATAATCAAGCCCGACGTGCAACACATCTTTGGTGTTCAACGCCCGTGCAAGATATGTTTGGCTTGAGTGCCACGACGCCACGACCAAGGACGTCCTGCACATCGGATTGACCCCACCACCGCGAGCAACGCGCGGCTTCAGCAACGTCAGCGGCGGAGGGCCGCAGTGTCGTGTTTGTGTCCAGACCAGGATATTCTACACATCGAGCTTGATCGTAGAACCACGAGTATTGGAAACGCGCTTTTTCTTTGCCGCCAAAGAAGACGAAGAACGCGCGCGCTACTCGCGGTTCGCGTTACGACCAAGCCCGATGTGCAGAATATATTCGTTTATACACCCTGACGCCATTGCGGTCCTCCGTCGCAAGAAGAACCTGTACGTGCGAGTGGCGCCTGCGTTCTTCTTCTCCGGCGGTGAAACAAACGAACGCGCGCGTTATTCGCGATTCTGGAATCAAGCGCGACGTGTAAAATATATTTTGTTTTGAACGCCAAAGCGCCACCGAGGCCCTCAGCCAAAACGAGGAATGCGCACGTTACTCGAGAGTTTGGGCTTACGCCGGACATCCAAGATATGTTTGGCTTGGGCGCCAAAACGCCACAAGCAAGGGCATCCTGCACATCGGGTTTGATCCCACCGCCGTGAGAAACGCGCGCGCTCTTGAGCGTTGGCAGCGGAGGGCTGCAGTGGCATCTTGGTGTTCAAACCAGGATATTCTGCACATCGGGCTTGATCCCAGAGCCGCGAGTAGCACACGCGTTCTTCTTACTTACTTTGGAGGAGAAAAAACAACCCGAACGCGCTATTCGCGACTCCGGGATAAAGACCGGCGTGCAGAATATCCTGGTTTGAGCGCCAAAGCGGCACTGCGGCCATCCACCCTAAATCCGAAGAACCTGAACGTGCGAGTAGCGCGCGCGTTCTTCTTCGGCGACGAAAGCAAAGAACGTGCGTGTTGCTCGCGGATCTGGGATCAAGCCCGACGTGCAACTCACATTCGGTTTGAGGTTCAAAGCGCCACCGACTCCCTCAGCCAAAACGAAGAACCCGCACGCCACTCGCGGTTCTGTGAATATGCCCGACGTGAAGGATATATCTGGTATGAAACCAAGACTCCACAAGTAAAGACGCGTTGCATATGGTTCGGTCCCACAATCGCGAGTAACGCCGGCGTTCTTGGACGCTCGCGGTGGAGGGCCGCAGTGGTGCCTTTGTGTTCCATTCAGCATGTTCTGCACATCGGACTTAATTGCAGAAACGCGAGTAGCGCGCGTGTGCTTCTTCTTCGGTGGCGAAGAAAAAAAACAAAACATAATCGGGACATACTGCACATTGGCCTTGACAGCAGAACCGCGAGTAGCGCGCGTGTACTTCTTTGGTGACGAACGAAAAAGAATGCGCGTTACTCGTGGGTTCGGGATCTTGCCCCACATCCAGAACATTCCGGTTTGACCACCAAAGCACAACTGCGCCCCTCAGCCCCAAACAAAATAGCCTCCACGGGCGAGTAGCGAGCTCGTGTATCTTCTTAGTCGATGAAGAATACGAATGCGTGCGGTAGTCACGGGTCTGGAATCAAGCTCGACATGCAAAATATATTTCGGTTTGAGCGCCAAGCATCATCGCGGCCCTCAGCCAAAACGAAGAACGCGCACGTCACTCGCGAGTCTGGAATTGCAGCCGACGGGCAAGATATGTTCCGTTTTGAGTGCCAGGACGCCACAATCAAGGACGCCCTGCACATCGCGCGCGTTGTTAAGCGTCGGCGGTGGAGAACGGTGGCGTCTTAGTGTTCAAACCAGGATATTGTGCACATCGGGTTTGATCGCAGAACCGCGAGTAGTGCGCGTGTTCTTCTTCGATGGCGAAGAAAAAGAGCGCGCGCGTTACTCGCGGATTCGGGATCAAGCCCGACGTCCAGAATATCCCGGGTTTAGCGCCAAAGCACCACTGCGGCCCTCTGCCCCAAAGAAGACGAACCTGCATGCGCGAGTAGCGCCTGCGTTTTTCGTATTTGGCGGTGAGCAAAAAGAAAGCGCGCGTCATTCGCGGGTCTGGAATCATGCCTGGCGTGGACAATATATTTGGTTTCGAACGCCAAAGCGTCAGTCAAACCGAGGAACCAGCATGTCACTCACGATTCTAGGATAAAACCCGACGGGTATCCAATATTTGTTTGGTTTGAGCGCCAACACGCCACAAGAAAGGACATCCACATTGGGTTTGATCCCACGACCGTGAGTAACGCGGGCGTGCTTGATTTTCCGCGGCGGGGGGTTGCAGTCTTAGTGTTCAAACCAGGATATTCTACACATCGGGCTTGATCATAGAATCACAAGTAGCGCGCGCGTTCTTTTTTTTCTTCGCCGCTGGAGAAGAAGAAGAACGCGGGCGTTACTCGCGGTTCTACGATGAAGCCCAATGTGCAGAGTATCCTGGTTTAAACACAATGACGCCACGGCGGCCCTCCGCCGTAAATATGAAGAACCTGCGAGTAGCGCCCGCGTTCGTCTTCTTCGACGGTGAAGAAAACGAATGCACGCGTTACTCGCTTGTCTGAATCAAGTCTGACGAGCAAAATACCTTTGGTTTTGAACTCAAAGGCGCCACCGAGGCCCTCAGCCAAAACGAGGAATGCGCACGTTATTCGTGATTTTAGGATTACGCCGGACATCCAAGATGCGTTTGGCTTGGGCGTCAAAATGCCACAAGCAAGGGCATCCTGCACATCGGGTTTGATCCCACCGCCGTGAGAAACGCGCACGTTCTTTAAGGTTGACGCCGGAGGGCCGCAGGCGTCTTGGTGTTCAAACCAGGATATTCTGCACAACGGGCTTGATCGCAAAACCTCGAGTAGCGCGTGCGTTCTTCTCTTCGGCGACGCTGAACCAAACCACGCGCATTACTCGCGGGTCCGGGATCAAGCCTGGCATCCAGAATACCCTGTTTTGGGCGCCAAGGAGGCACTGCGGCCCTCCGCCCCAAACCAGAAGAACCTGTACGCTCGAGAAGCGAGCGTGCTCTTCTTTTGTGGCATCCAAGATGAAGAACGCGCGCGCTAGTCGCGGGTCCGGGATCAAACCCGACATTGGGCGTCAAAGCGCAACCGACGTCCTCAGCCAAACCCAAATAACCAGACGGTCACTAGCGATCCTGGCAAGAAGCCCGACGTGCAGGATCTATCTTGTCTGAACACCAAAGCACCACAAGCAAAGACGTGTTGAGCATCGGGTTTGATCCCACCACCGCCAGTAACGCGTCATTCTTCTTTTTCGTCGGCAGAGGGCCGCAGTGGCGTCTTCGTGCTCTAGCCGGGATATCCTGCACATCGGGCTTGATATCAAAGCCGTGACTAGCGCTCGCGTTCTTCTTCGCCGGCGAACAAAACGGACTCGCGCGTTACTCGGGGCTCCGGGATCAAGCCCGACGTCCATAATGTCCTGGTTTGAGTGACAATGCGATACTGGGCGCCCCAACCTCAGAAGAATATTCTGCACGCGCGGATAGCACCTGCGTTCTTCTTTTTCGGCGGCGAAGAAAAAGAACGCACGCGTTACTCGCAGGTCTGGCGTCAAGTCCCGACGTGCAACACAGCTTTTTGTTTGACATTCAATGCGCGACCGAGGCCCTCCGCTAACAACGAAGAACGCGCACGTCATTCGCGACTCTACTGTAGGATTAAGCTGGGCATGCAAGATATGTTTGGTTTGAGTGCCAAGACGCCACAATCAAGGACACCCTGCACGTCGGGCTTGATTCCACAGACGCGAGTTAAAGTGGCGCCATAGTGTTCAAACCACGATATTCTACACGTCGGGCTTGATCGTAGAACCACGAGTAGCGAGCGCGTTTTTCTTGTTTGGCGGCGAATAAAAGGACGCGCGCGTTACTCGCGGGTCAGGCATGAAAGCCGGCGTCCTGAGCATCCTTGTTGGAGCGCCAAAGTGCCACTGCGACGCTCAGACCCAAGAAAGAATAACCTGTTCCCGCGCATTACTCGCGGAACCAGGATTAAGCCCGACACCCAGAATGTCCTGGTTGAGCGCCAAAGCGCCAATGCGGCCCTCCGCCCCAAAGAAAACGAACATGCACGCGCGAGTAGTGCCCGCGGTTTTGGCAGTCGGCGGTGAAGAAAAAGACCGCGCGCGCTACTCGCGGGTCTGGGTTCAAGACCGACGTGCAAAGTATCTTTCGTTTTGCACGCCAAAGCGCATGGAGGTCCGCAGCCAAAGCAAAGAATCGCGCACGTCACTCGCGGTTCTGGGTTCAAGCCCGAAGTGCAAAATTGGTTTGGTCTGAGCTGCAAGACGCCACAAGCAAGGACATTCTGCACATCGACTGCGAGTACCGCATGTGTTCGTGGACGTCGGCGGCGGATGGCTGCAATGGCGTCTTCGTATTCACACCAGGATATTTTTTACAACGGGCTTGGTTTCAGAACCGCGAGCAGCGCGCGCGCTTTCTTCTCTTCGGTGATGAAGGAGGCTAACACGCGCGGTACTCGCCGGTCTGGAATCAAGCCCGGCGTCCAATATGCCGATTTGATCGCCAAAGCGCCATTGCGGCCCTTAGCCCCAAAGAAGAATAACTTGCACACGCGGGTAGCGCGCGCGTTTGTATTCTTTGGCCGTGAAGAAAAAGAACGCGCGCGTTGTTCACGGGTCTGGGGTCAAGCTCGACATGAAAAGTACGCGGTGCCGGTTTTGCATACAATACAATTGTATTGTATAGCATGGCGCGGTGTGGTGCGGTTTGCGGCGTATTTGAATCGCGACGTGCTGTATGGACCTCTGTTTTTCTGAATGGTACGATCCGGTTGAGTTCGATTTTTCTTTTACGATGACGGCTTGGTGCGGTGCGGTGCGGTGCCGCTGTCCGTTAAACACCTACTTCCTATGATGCAGTGTGACTGAGGGCTCCCCGTACAAAACACCACGACATCTAAAGGTTTACCGCAGGGCTAGACCGTAAGAGTGCTCGGGCCGTGAAAAAACGGTTTTCTGTGCTGTCGTTTTCATCAGCTGGCGGGACGTCCAGAGCAAAATATATATACCGGCTCTCTCGAAAGTGGACAACAATTATTAATTTCACCCCCATACTATTACCTATCACGCGTATGCTTACTACACAGACGTCCGTGAAATTTATATGACACATCTTAAAACCTAGTAAGTACATAGTCCCTTTTTCATCTTTTATTTTGTTCTCTAAGCGTCATGTTGCGATCGTTATTTAAAACCACGTATGTACCCGACTCAGCTCAGGTTAAAGCGTAATGGACCCCACCACATGCGCCCTCCGGAGCATGTGTGCATTCGGTTCAATGACGTCTATTTCCTGCGGTAGAGAAACAGGTAGGTTATCGAAAAACGAAAGAAAAGGCGACGCCAACTGTTATTCCTGCTGCTCTAGACGAACGTGTATTAGTAGTATTATCAGACGGCGCGCTCGTCTGCATGACTCTACCGCAGGGCTTCCTACACCGAAATGGTCGGGCCAGTAATACGGCACGGGTTTATTATTAAATAATATGGTCAGCTGTAGTTCACCGTACGCGAGATCCGGGCCTGCTTACACTTCAGCTGTGAGTTCGATCAAATGAAGTGATCGATACGCAGATTACTGGAGGATATTTATGTGGCCGAATCGTTCCGGCCTTAAGATTCCACACGGTTGACACGGTTCGACCCTAAGGTGCGCGGCGGTGAACCTGCTTGTTTAGCGCTACTCAGACCTGAGCTAACCGTAAGAAACTCCGTCTAAATGAATGTAAAACCTACCCTGCGCTGGGGGACGGTGCAGATTTCTAGAGCCCAAACGATTACGGTGCCGTGTGGCTCCGTTCGGTGTCAATGGTTTATCGCTCGGAATCCTACGACGTCCATTGCCATCTGCATAAATGCTACGAGGCAGTGCCACTCGAAAATACTACTTTTTTTACAAGCTTTCAATTCGGGGTGGAGTGATTTTGACGAAACAAACCCCATACGATGCGGTGCGGTTCGCCGAAGCCGTACTGCACCGTGATAAAATCGGCAAGGTAGAAACCCGACCAAAGCATATCGAAGGAGATAAAACACTAAAATATCACGGCATAGCGAGAAGCGTAACCCACCACGACCATTGTGACCGCGGAATACAGAGCACTACAGATCATGCATCACCTTATCACAAACAAAAAGGTCGGCCGCAAGGTTGAGACGCTATTGGAACCATCTATCAGTTACTGTGGAACCCTTAAGTACTCACCAGCTCTGGTCCTTTTTCGTTTGGCGCTCCAAAGTCCTTGACCATCTTGAAAGTGGTTTCCTCCGTGAGTTTTTTTCGGACGGATTTCCAGGCGCTGTCGGAGGCAAGAAACAAGAAAAACGGTGTTGACCGGGGAAAATAAGGTTCAAGCTCCATCGCGCGGCTACCGTTTCATAATACGCGCTACACACCAATCTAAAATACTAATTCAAGACATTAGGGTGTTTGCGATTTAAAAAATCTCTTTTGGGTTGGACAAAATGTAAATCTACAGTAGTATTGAAACCGACGAATTTCATAGCCCATGGCCAACCAACCCACGAAATAATTAGGTTGGAAATTGAAAAAATGGTAGGAAAAAAAAACTAACCTAATTTTTATATGATTCTTCTTGGGTTGAGTTGGCCTTGGATTGTGTTTTCGACGGTTTCAATACTAATATTATATGTTTCCTACCCAACTCCTACCCAACCAAAGTTGGTACATCGCAAACACGCTGATGAAGAGAGGTTCTCACACCTCATTGACTAAATTAAAGGTGCTCTCCTTTCATTGGTTGGCGAAATAAAACACTCTTATCCTATTGGCTGAAGCTAAGGTTCTCCCATCCCACAGGCTGTCCAAAACAAGTTATTTCATCCCATTGGCTAAGGTAAATGCCCTCTCATCTTATTGGTTGAATCGAGTAGAGGTTATCTCATTCCATTGGCTGGAGTATAACCTCTCTCCTCCCATTGGGTGAATGAAACGAAGTTTCTATCATCTCACTGGCTAACGGAAGTAAGGTTATCTCATCCCAGTAATGCGCTCTCATCCCATTGGCTAGTGAAGTAAGCCTCTCTCATCCCATTGGCTGCAGTGAAGGCTCTCTCCTCCCATTGGCTGAATGAAGCAAAGATTCTCTCATGCCATTGGTTGAAAAAAATTATCACTCATCTTATTGGCTGAAAAATAGAAGTAATGTTCTCTCATCTCATTAACCGAAGTATGTAAGTGACCAACGCCTGTTATATTTCGCGGTTTCCCACTGTAAGGGCTACGGGGTACCCGGCATGTCGTTTTTTTTGCCATCATAACCCATAGGTCTTCACTTTCGTGGCGACGTTTTGTCGGGGACGTAGGTGTACCCTCCCCTGGTGTAAACCCTGGCGAAGTCTTCTGCATCCGCTGGCGGGTATTTCAACGCTTTCCTGTTGGATCGTAGGGAATCGCCAAGCCGCGCACAAAACAAAAAAAAAGCGACACAAGAAACACAGACACAGATGGTACAAATCGGGCCGGGTAAGATGGCGATTGGCGACGCTGCTCATTGTGCTGCGATGGCGAGGCTATGTTTGCAACGTAAACGTGCTAACCCAAACCATGGAAACGACAAAAAAACATCATAAAATAGTCAGGCCTTGTCGCGGACGATTAATGACGATGTTGGAATACGCGAAGTGTAATTGCGAGATTTGCTGATTCAGTCGCACAATCGAAAAAACAAAACAGAAACAGAAAACAGAAACAGCACGAGTCGGATAGGGCAAGATGACGACTGGCAACGCTCAACATGCCGCAATATCGAGATTAGCGGCACGCCTTACGATAAGGGTATACCGTTTTTTGGTGAAAACATTTCTGACTGGCGGGGCTCCTGAACTGAGGAACTACCCAATATCGTCGGGATACCATTGGCATATTATGCTGCGGTGGAGGCCCACCATTTTTTTCTCTTAAGACACATGGTACGATAGAGGTGTAGTGCCATTATTTTGTTTCTCGGGCTCCTCACTTGAGGAGCTCTTAACCTTTTTTTTTTAGAAGAATGAGAAAGTGCAACACCCGATGAAACGAACCTCCTCCTATGGCCTAGGTATACAAAAAAAATCATGTTGCAAAGCAAGAAGGACATTCCCGACGATTTTGGGTTAAGGAACCCCCGTCATTCAGAAACAAAAAAAAAGCCGAAAATTTCTACCTCTATCGTAGCGCGCGTCCCTCTAAAAAACTCACCCAACAAAAAAAAAACGATTTTTGAGTAAACTTAAAGTGCAACCAGATGAACAAACCCATGGCCTAGGCATTCAAGACATTCATATTGCAAAAAACAAATACTGACTTTCCGACCGACGATTTTGGGTTATAAGGCTGAGCCCGTCGTTCACAAAATACTGTATTAGCCAATACGTGCTACCTCGATCGTAACACGCGTCCCTCACTTGAAGAGCTCTAAAAACCTCACCCAAAAAAAAAACGATTTTTGTTTAGTAAACTTAAAGTGCAACCAGATGAACAAACCCATGGCCTAGGCATTCAAGATATTCATATTGCAAAAAAAAAAAAACTGACATTCCGACCGACGATTTTGGGTTATAAGGCTGAGCCCGCCATGTTCACAAAATACAGTATTGGCCAAAAAAGGCTACCTCGATCATAACACGCGTCCATCTGTGCTTTGCGATATATTGTTGGTTACTCCCTAGACCAGACACACGCGACGATAGAGGTGCATCTGTTTGTTTTGTTTCTGAGGCTCCTCACCTGAGGAGCTCTGTGCTTCGCCTACAAAACCGAGTTTGAGGAAACTGAAAGATCAACCCGACGAACAAACTCGTGTCCTAGACATACAAACAATTTATATATTGCAAAAAGAAAAAAGTACGACATCCCGACGATTTTGGGTTAAGGGGCCCCGTCATGTCATTCAGAAAACAAAAAACAAAAACGTTTCAGCCAACAAAAAAGTGCTACCTCTGTCGTGGGATTGTTCATTCGGGTTAAGGCGTACGTTTTTTTTTCACAAACTCAGTGTGGTGGGTGAGGCATAGAGCTCCTCAAGTGAGGAGATCAAGAAATTTAGGAGCCCCCTTACCGTGACATGCGTCGTTAGTAATATAACACACCACCTTGGGTTTTCTTCTGTTTCTGACGCGTGCTATATACGATAGAGGCATCAATTTTCGTTTTTTTTTTTTGTTTCTGAACGACGGGGCTCCTTAACCCAAAATCGTCGGAATGTCCTTCTTGTTTTGCAATACGTACGTATGATTTTTTTGCATACCTATATAGGCCATACCAGGTAGGTTTGTTCATCGGGTTGCACTTTCTTTTTTCTCAAAATAAAATCGTTTTTTTTGGGTGAGGTTTAGAGCTCAAGTGAGGAGAGCCCGAAAACTAAAATGATGCACCTCTATCGCAGCATGCGCCTTTTGTAAATGACGGCACGCTACGGTAGAGGTGCATCACTTGATTTTATGAGGCTCCTCACTTGAGGAGCTTTATATCTTACCCAAAACCTGATTTGGAAAAAATTTAAAAGTGCTCCCCGATGGACAATCCCATGGCCTAGGTATACAACGAAGCACATTTCTAAAAAAAAAAGAATAAGATTCCGACGAATCTGGGTTAAGAATACACGTCATTTAGAAAGCGTTCTAGCCAAAAAGAGGTGTACCTCTTGTCGGATGTACTCGTACATTGTCTGATGCGTGTAACCGTCAATGATCTACGGATCATAGTTCGGGTAGTTTAGGAG
>JAYJMJ010000309.1:2784591-2801851 GCA_036873875.1 Laminaria ephemera
TAGTTTGTGACCACAGAGCTCGTCTCTCCAGGAGGCATCGGCACGGACACTGGTTGTGCTGGATGTAGATGGGTGGAGATATCAGTTTTAATGTGAAGAACACACACACACATTAACTTGTTAAGGCTACTAAGTGTCAACTCCCGTTCTTCTGCTTTTGGCCGTTTAAAGTTTAAAGAAACATCGTATATACTTCGTGCGTCATACGTGGTTGGTTTGTCGGTCGGTTGGATCGTTGTTTGTGTCAGCTGGTGTCAGCTTTCTACTGATATATCGGCGTAACCGTTTATCTGAACAGTTAGTATAGTATTAAATACGCTGGTAGTTGTTATAATATTGTCACCTGGTGTTAGCTGTTCCATTGCACGATTGTATAGCTTACCAGGTATTACACCTCGTACTTGACACGTCATGTATCAAATGTGGTTGGCTGGTTGGTTAAACGTTGATTGGCTGTTGGGTTGTATGTGCGTCGGTCTGACCACGCATCAATCATCACGGTTCTTCCTCATCCTCATCCTCATCACTAACGTTTTAAAAGACTTTGTAAGTCAGTTTGCGTTATTTGATAAGATATTGGAAGGTATTATTAATAGTCCGTTTAACTACTCGTACTGTTATAGGGTAAACCGATCGCCCACCCAAACTAAGCCTTAAAACATTATCCGCAGCACTATCCGTTGCACATAACATTCACGTTTCTCATCCTCCTCACTAACCCCCTACATCACCCCCCCTCCCCCCCCCCTCTTAACCTATCCTCCAGGTCTGACCCCACTCCACGCTGCAGCCTCAGGAGGACACCTCAAAGCAGCCTACAAGCTCTTGTCCGCGCACGCCGACCCCAGGATCGCGGCGGCAGTCGGGGCAACACCACGCCACATAGCCGAACGTCACGGACACGTCGAGATGGTAAATCTGTTGGTGGCAGCCGAGCGCCGGGCTCGAGCTGTGGGAGCGGTGTGCGGCGAGGGCAAACAGTGTCCGCGAAACCACCACGCCGCTGAATCATTCCTCGCGCAGCTGAGACGAGACCAGTGCACGGCCGCGAGGCAATCTGCGTGACGTCGGGCTGCACCGATATATATATATTGAGATGCCACGATGAACACTACAGTACAGCATACTGAATAAGAAGCGGGATAACCGGAAAGGCAGGGTGAGGTTTGCTGGACAAAATAATGGTCGGGAGCCGTGATGCTGACGGTTGTGTGGATAGCACCCCTTCTCAAACCAGAAATTCAGCCTCAGCCACCATTCCTGTTTCTTCTTAGGGGTCCTGTGCTGTAGGCGTCATGTCTGTCCGAAACAAGTAGCGGTCGTTAGTGGTAGGCACTCGCGCAGGAGGATATTTGTAACTGTCGGCAACGTATGTGGGGCGGTATTCGGCGGACGCTTGAAGCCACTCGGCAGAGGTCCGTCTTTTCTGCCATGGTCAGCATTGTTAGAAGCGTCAGATTGACCATACGTAGCGGCTATACGGCGCACTCGGTGTGATGTGTGGTTGCCGGTGACGGGTGAAAGGTTTTGTAGTTGGTGTTGGTTTTTTTATACGTAGCGGTGAAACGTCATGTATGCAAGGTGTATACTCCGTCGTGCCTTATGGACCTTTTGAGTGGGCGGTGTATTTGCTTTTTTGACTCGATACCGGTCGTGCGCAGATAGCTGTACGACGAATTATTTCATTCAGTATCAGCATAAGAATATTGGGATTCCCAGGGAGGGGGAGGAGGGAAAACCACGTGCGATACAATGTATATCAACCTTCGATACCTCGATATGATACCCAACATGATTATTTGACGTGGTGCAAGCGTGGTGCTGTTTGTAGAGCGGTCAGTTGGGGACGTTTGGGAGACACCTGGTATGTCGAGCCTGTGTTTCTGTGGATCGGCCTCCACCTTGGCAGAACATTTTGTAGCTCGCATCTGAGTTTAGCGTCTGAAACCCTTGTTCGGCTCGTTGGGCGCGTGGGGAGGGGTATTGTGGAAGGGGCTGGAGTTCTTGAAGCAAGGGGGGGTGTAAACATTATGTATGGTCGTAGTCTGTAAAACCATAGACCCTCCCATTTTTGCCGATCCACCTGATTCAATTATTATTTCTCGGACCTGTCGTTTGTGGGTTTTTGCTACCCTCTGCAGAGGTATCGATAGACCTTAGATATGGCCACGTACGGGTTCTTGTTTTCTTAACGTGGAACGCGCACTATGAGGTGGTCTTTTACTATCGCGTACCAGGTACATGTATCCCGCAAATTTACGCCGTACACGTTGAGTTGAAATACGTTCGACTGGCTGCCAGTGGTACAGAGAAAAAATGAAGACACTGTGGGGTGGGATTGAATGGAGAGTGTGAGATGGGAAGAAATATATGAAGCTCATCTACAGGTATTTGGAAGGGTACGGTAGCAGTGCTCAACGGTGTGTGTAGCAAGGTACATCTGAGCGTGCCCGGGTACGTACCCGAGTAACAGGGTATGGCGTGCGCAATTAGGTTTGTTACCCGTGTACCCCGGAGTATGTTTCGAGGTATACCTTACTGCACACGGCCTACGAATACGTAGTTGACGGACTCAACCAAGGACAGCCTCAACCTTGTGCGTTGCTAGGGGGGCGGGTACAGCGTTAATAGTAGTTTTGGTATTATGAAATGTAGGGCGACCTCATTTGTGATAGTATTGTTTCGGCTCCAGTGGGCCTGTGAGAGTTTGGGGGGAGGGGGGGGGGGCGCGGTTTAAAAGCAACGCGGGTGAAGATCTCGGTTGTTTTTCGTTTTATTTGGCCGTAAAGCCTGTTTTGATGTGATAGTAATTATTTTGCGCCGTTGAAGTGGTGCTCTCGTGATTTCCGGTTTTGGCGTGATTATCCGTTGACCGGTGTAGACGACGGCGACGGTCAGGAGAATACGATGGGTACCGCGTATAAAGTTCCGACCAGCGTAACAAACAACTCCCATGGCGACACATTTCTCGAAATAAAGAAGCACAAAAGATCACGACTTACAATGCAATAAGGTAGCCGCTCGCGCGAGTGTCCCCGAGCAACGGAAATGGTTCTCAACGTGCCCCCCTTGAGACTACTGAGGAACTTCCGAGCCTTGGTCTGTAGCAGATCGAAGGATCGAAGGCGAAAAATACAGTACGGCAGTAAGAGACACAACTTTACAAAATATCGTTTTCGACATGGCTGTGACACAGGGTGTGGTCCATGACGGCGCTGCTGCAGCAGTAGAGCCTGCAGTAGCTGACACTGACAAGAGGTTGAGGTACAGAAAAATCAGTATTAACTAATATCGTGCGGTACAGGCGTTGGAGCTACCGGCAATTACGGTTTCGTATTCAATTAAACCGTGTTTCCGTACAGCGCGAAACTAAAAATCGTCTTGAGGTTTTGCACTGCAAACATCCTGAGGTCCTCTCAAGAACTACAACAGTACTTCATACCAACTCGTTTTCACGTTACATCCATTTCTCCAGAGTAATGATACGAGAGGACTACACATATAAACATTTAACAGCTGCAGGAAACCAGCAGCAGGAGTGTAACCCCCCCTAACTCACCTTCATACGCAGTCCAGTAGGCTCTTGGGCTTGGTACATGATGTCGAAAAGGGGTGGGGGGGTTGATTAACTCATCAGAATGGGGCGACGTGAACCAAACAATTCGCGCCCGCAAGATTCTCGTGAGAATGTAGGCATTTGTAAGTCCGTCGCAGTGTAAATTTATACCAGGGTACCCATTAGGTTGTTCGCGACCAAGGACCCTACACAGTAAACATGTTCATTCATTTGCTTCTTGCGTGACGGAATCATGTTGGTTCGACTGGTTGCTACTGCACCTATTAATAAGGTATCCCAAAACACACCCAATCGTCGCGTTTTGTTTTCTCGATAGTCATCACTTTGAGTAAGTCCCAATGGTGAACTTTACCGCAGGCGGTTTACTGTGGTATCAGCAGACAGGCCTCCAACAACAGCAGAGCTGCAAAAGATTGTATCGTTTCTACTGCAGATGTACTTTAACACAACCGTCAGCTTCAGCGACTTCTTATGCTGTTAACCTACGAGGGCTGCTCCTGCTCCTGCCGAGTACACAACGATTCCTGTCGCAAGCAGCCCTTTCTGACTTCTGCACCCACCTGTTGAATTAAGGAACATATCTCGTAGCAAACCTAAATAATAGGGTAGTGTCCTCTGTTGAAAACGAATTAGTTATTCTACGGTGCTTTCGGTTGGCACAAATGGGTCTTCTTGAGCAGGATAATCTGACAGAGAGGTAACTCCATTTCCAAACCTGTGTGGCATCGTCCTGGTACCCCCTTCCTTTGTCGAACTAAACGTATCTGCGTTAACGTCTTGATGTATTCCCGTATCTGCAACAAGCTCCGCGCTTCCGCGGTCCACCGTCGCGTCCGTTCGTAGCTCGGCTAGCGTGTATCCGACTGCACTCGACGTTCGGGCTCCATACCTGTCCAATATATCATTTCCCGCTGTTGCAAGCTCCTCTGCTGGCTGTTTCCAAGCACTAGGGCGACAGGGACCTATCCTTTGGTGGTCAGTGTCCGTCGCTGTGTGGGATGATATGCCATCATATATAGGACAAACATCCGTGGAAATTGCGTTGAAACGGGAAACGCGTTTTTGTTGTTGCGTCAAAAAGGAGGATTGAATGGTACCGGTAGATCGATATCCACCCCCTTTGCGTCGAGCGCTCTGACCGAAAACACACTCGCTCCCTGTGATTGGGTATTGCAAACACTTCCAGGTGAATCTGTACGAGCTCACTTCGGTCAACCCGTAAAACGAAATGCGAGAGTACAGTTCGTCCTTGTCGTGGTTAGACCGCAGGATTCTTTGATACCCCACACAGCGATAAGTCCTGTGGACGACATGTTTGAAAATATGGTATTCGACGGATACCATATGATGCGGTGCTGCCGCGTCGATGAGGATCGTATGACCAATGAGCTTGTTGCTTCCAATCTCCATAATTCCTGTATATGGTCGACGTGGTGGTGGTGATTCAGGGTCACCCATGTCCTCCCGTTTCCGAAATGGGTATTCCCCATTCAACGGGGATCTCAACCAGGGTCGCGGTTGGAAAACAGTGCAGCGTTCGCTTATGTACGAGGACGGTCTTGGTAAAGTCCTGTCAGGCGCAGAGACCACGCCAGCAGCACCAGAGGAGGGTGCCAAAATCAGGCGCACAAGACGCACATCGCAAAGGAGAGTCGCCGCTTCGAAGGGAAAAACGGTACGGTGTGTGCTCGATTTTTTCTGGCTACAGCGAATTGTCAAGATGAATAAGGTCGTATCGTCGCGGCAGGTTTACTTGTGTATGCTGTTGGCACAGCAGAGGTTTGCGATGGTCGTGGTGCCGTGATGGCAGTTGAGGCGAAATATAGGCTCGATAGTGAGTGGAGGATGGAAGAATTGGACGATCACCTAGCCAACTTGTAAGTCACCGCGGAAGACAAACACGATCCCGCGAGAGCGATTCAGGAGTTACACCGAGTTCATACGGAGGTGGGAGCGCTAGGTGATGTCGTAGTGCCCCCTCACAAGATTCGCGCGGTTTGCGGGGCACTCCCTGCGGAGAAGTACGAATCGCCAAAGAGTGTATTGCTTTGCAATAGGCAGTGTGATGGCAGCACCTCGATATTTTAAGATATACTGTAGTAGCTTGTGCAACATCCTATTTATAGTATGCCAGCACTTTCGTGAAACGTGTAGGCAGTCGCGAGCTTGCGCTGCATACGACAGCGCATGGGTAACCCGCAATTCCTGCAGTAGAAATGTCACGGGAATGATACGCGTGATACCAATAACTCGGCGAGGGGTAACGACAATATCGGCGGTTACAGGTTCTCGATCTCGAATGTTAGCTTGGCTGACGATACCCTCGCGTAGCGCACATGTCAGGACCGAACGGTGGTGAAGACGTTCGGGAGGAAAGTATGGGAGAGCAGGCCCGGACGCTCGACCAGGAGGCGGCAGCTGGGATGATCGGTCCGATCGAGCCATGAGAAGGAGGCCATGCATTCCAGGCGCTACTGACTGCGAACGAAGCGGGGTGTGATGAGACGAACTTGCCGGATTGCTTAGTCAAGGACGAAGAACCAGAACCAACGTCATACCCCGTGGCGCGGTCGTCAAAGGTTTCGGACGTGTGGACAGAGTCGGTGAGTTCCGAGGGCTATGGTTGAAGCTGCTGGGACGTTTGTTCGGCTATGTGAACTCCCCGAGGGGAGCACTGTTCTGAAGTCAAAGTGGATCTTGAAGTGGAACAGCGACGCACACGGAATGATTGGAAGAGCTACGGCCAAATAGGTATAGGTAAGGGCTTTAGCCAGAGAGAAGGAGTTGATTTCTTTGAGACTTTTACCCCCACTGCCTCTAAAGCATCTGACGGGCTCATAGCGGCAACGGCATGTAAGATTGATTGGGACTTGGGGCCTTGGACGTTGATCAGATCTTCGTACAAGCAGAGTTGGGTACCGAGATTTTCTTGAGACTGCCCCGTGGAGGCGGGGAGATGTCGGGTATGATAGTCCTACTCATCAAACTTCTTTGGCGGCTGAAGCAGAGCGACCGCTTGTCGTACGAGCTACCGTCTTCAACCTTGATAAGGTGTGGCTTCACGCAGTGCTTGGTAGACCCAGGCGTGTTTCGGGCTGATGTTGAACTACGCGGTGGTGATGCTGGTGGGTCCTTGTGGGTTACTTAACGATTGCAGCAACCAAGGAGGTGGCGGATTCGGTAGTGGCTGATCTCACCAAAATATTTTCTACCAAGCACCTAGGTGAGGTTACGGGGTGCATGGGTAGCGAGCCCTAGAGGGATCGTGAGAAGAGAGCAGAGGAAACTTCGCAGTCCCCCAGTTCATTCCGAATGCTGTCGAACGTGTAGATATCACGAAGCCCAGTCCTATGCCCGCATCACCGTCGTTGGATCTCAGGAGCCTTCGATGGACGTGAATAGCCGCGATATTGTGAGGAATCTGATGTGGATTGCCAACCAGCCGAGCCCACCCATCTCCAACGCAGTGCAAGCGATTGCGTGGTTCTCGTATGACCCAAAGGAAGTTAACGTGAAGGCGGCCTGGACGATTCTCGAGTACTTGAGCGGTGCGGCACACTTGGGCCTGACGTTCCGAAGCGAAAGAAGGTTGTAGACTGCACAGTTAGAGTACGATCTAGAGACTTACGTAGACCTAGACTACGCTCACAAGGCCGAAAATAGGCATTCGGTTACTGGTGTAGCTGTTTGATGCGGCGGTACGCTAGTGTCCTAGATTTCTAGGACGCGGAAGTGCCTTAATCTGTCCACCACTAAAGCCGACTACGGAGCGATGACCGATCGGGTCAAGGAAGTCCTGTACGTGAGAGGGTACGTAAGAGGGGTGTTGGTTTTCTTGATTCCTAGTCTGGGATCACAGGGTGTTGGTGTGTTCGGAAACAAAATGCGAGCGATTGCCTTGGCGATAACCTCGCTGAGCTTCACCAACATCAAACACATCGGTGTGAGGTATCACGTCCTACGCAAGTCGGTAAGAACAGAAGGCCTTGTGGGTCCGGTACCTAAAATCAGAGGAATAAAATGCGAAAGATATCACTAAGGCGTGTGGTCGGGAATGTTTCGAGAACCACAGTGGTTTTGTTTCGGTTGGGAATATGAGAGTCTCCAGTCATACTTGGATCAGCGCCAGGGAAGTTGTTCAATATGCTCTCGTTTGCCCCACCGAACAGTGTATGTAGTTACGCGTAAAGCTTTCAACGGATTATTATACGGGGTTTTGCGGGAGTCAACAGAGTATTGCAGACTCGCCGACCCTGATATTACTATTTTCGGAGGATAAAGGTTGCAGTCGGGACATTCATGGATATCTAATGGAGGTGTACTACATTTGACAGTGAGAGGAGTCCCTGTTGGTTTGGTGTCGTGAGAGTTAGAACTCGCATTTATTTGTAGTTATTGTTGTAAATACGCCCACACAAGAATTAGGATTGTAATATTTTCTGCCAGCCGACCATGTCCAGCAGCATGGTAGCTTTCTACGTGGATCCCTAATCGACATTTTCAGGAAGAAGACAAATCCGATGGAAACCGAGAAAGAAAACCTTAGGCCATCTCTTATAAGACCGGTTGTGAATCCGAAAATGAACGTTTTCGTGTCGCAAAACCGGTTTGCACCCCTTATAGACCCGAAACTGGTGATTGTTCAGGCTCCCATTTTTGGATATCGTTTTGGGGACGGCCCCCACCCGAAAATTGGGGTCCAGTTTCGGATAAAATCATATCCGAAACTGCGTCTGGATTTGGCTTTCCATACGTCTTGGGAGGCAGCAAGCGTGGTAACAAGCCGGAAACAGCAGTAGTACAAGGCAAAACAAGAAGACGCGTTTGTCAGCCGAGCAAGCAACTGTTAACGCGTATCGTAGGTGTGCTCGTGCTGCTGCTGCCGCTGTTGTGTCCCGCTACCCACTCGCACACACGTCGAGCACCACCACGAGCCGATGGGATCGGACAGTGATGGTGACAACTACGAGAGCCCTGCCACTCTCCTCGCAGTGGCTATTGCGGCATTCGCCAAACGCAAACACACACACACTATTTATAATGCTTGTCGTCGAGGACGAGGACAGCGGCCATCTGCGACATGCCTTTGGTGTTGATGCACGAGATCGACGAGAGCGAGAGAAAATACAACCCTCATCGCGTGAAACGCACACGGCGTGTTTTCCCTCGCCCCACCTACTGCAAAACTTCATCATCTGCGTGCGCTGAGATGCTCTGGTGCGGCGAAGTCGTACGAGTACGTAGTCAGGCGATCGCCGTTGTTGGATATTTCGAGAGAACTGTCTAAAAACAATCTGTAAAATTCAGGTTTCATTGTACGGGTTGTCGATCAGATGCTGCCCGTCTGGTTCTGCGGCCCGAAAAATCATCTCCTTTTCGGATTCGGATATACTCTTATAACAGATGGCCTTAGCACCTATGGAATCCACCTGTTGCCCTTGCCCCAGCCTTCCTTCTCATCACAGACGGTCATCTACCTTCTACTCTTAAACTGTAAGTCGCGTCTACGCTCCGTACCTACGCCATAGGTGTGGATATCACCCTCCCCCCTCTCCCCCGCGATCTCCTTCTTGCTTCCTGGCGATCGCTGGGCTGGAGCTTGGAGCGGGACAACACCCGCGAAATGGCGACCTGTGTGGTCATTGTGATAAAGGTTTTCTTTCACCACTCCGTTCCTTACACTAACCCTCCATCCCGTCCACTTCCGACGCTTGCTGCGGGCTGGTCGATGGAGGTAAACCCTTCTACCCCTTATCAAGTGTCTGTACTCTGTTTGCATCAATTTACGGAAAGTCTGGGGGGTGACGTTGCTAAACAGAGAGAAGGTTATGATCGGCCTCTCCCTACTGCAGTTGCTGCTACTGTACTGCGGCTCTGCTGTGACAGCTAGCTAGCCTTTGTCACGTTATATCAACAACAGCGTAGACTAAAAGTCTGTGAGTTCGAAAAAATCAAATTGTCCCAATAATAGGCGGCTTCAATCAGCGTGTAATTGGAAATATGCCAACATTCGTCTTTTTCAAGGCCTTGCACGCCCTAATCAATAGATAGTTTGTATCATTCACGCTTGTCGATGTATTCCACCCGTTCCTCCACTACGAATTTATCCAATACAATATGTGTCATTTTTTCAGCGCTGTGTTCACGTGCTCCGCACTCCATGCTTTTGGAAACGTTGCCACGGGCGCTGCCTCCAAAACACAGCGGGGACTACAGGGCTCATTTGTTCCGCGTTGGGTCTACCGCAGTGCTCCAACGAACCGAAGTGTCTGGTTTGCTTTCTTCAACGTTAGTGTCCATGATCCTCAAAGAGTGCCCAGACCTCATGCCGTGCCATCGCAACATGACCGGGCGGCGAGCCGGGGGCAATATTTTGTTTGCGGTTGCCATGAAGCCTCGCCATTCATTAGCCAAGACAACCGACTGGACCAAAACCGTCAAGATCGTGGCAACGTTCGCAGCAAGCAGCACCCCTCCGAGCATTGAAAGCATCCTCGTATTCTCACGAGTAGTATCTACGTTCGTAAGGAGAGCAACGTACATGCTAGCCAAGACAATGCTATTCCCCCACCAGTACAATTTCATATCCACTTTCCTTTCAAAGGGAGACATCGACTCCGATACAAACAAGAAAACAACCGCGAGAAACAACACTTCAGCAATCTGCCCACCGCTGTTAGGAGTGAAGAACACCACCGACGCGGTTAGCGCGATTCGACGACAGCATTCCACCACTTCGTAGTAGAATTGCGATGGCTCGTACCTGCTCCAAATTCCGGTAACCGCTTGAAGGTCGGTCATCGTGTGCCTATTGGGCATCTGAAGATCTTTGCGGTTATGAACAAACCACCATCCAAAGACAGCAGGGATCCCCACAGGATAAGCTGCAACCATGAAGCTTGCGTAGGTCGCGTAAGTTCGATACAGCTTCGTGGTGCATATGATGCTATAGTCAGCCCGAAGGTACGACACACCGTTGTCAAGCTTGTTGCAGACAAATGTCTGCAAAATCGTGTAGGATGCGGAGGAGTACACGAAGAAGACGACAAATAGTGCTGCGGACAGACGCTTGCTCCGCACCCCTTGGAGTCTGAGGGTGGATATTATGTGTCTCCGTTTAGAGGTGTGTTAAGCGGCAGCCAGTTGCAGAATCACGAGCAGTGGGGCGATGGTGGCTAGTAGAAGACGGCCGTTGAATTCGGGGGAATATATGAACGAGTAGGTAATGGCAATGCGTATATGAAAGTTGGCGATGGTGAGGTAAGACCGGAACATCTCGTACGCCGTTGGGTACGAGTCCCCGGCGATTGCAGAAACCTGACGCAGGCAGCGACATAAGAGGACTCTCATACAGCAGCGGGGCTGGAGCATAGCAAGAGTACCGGATTTTGGCATGTAGTGTTGTAGATAGTACTGAAGCGAGCATACGGCATGCATGAAAATCAGGAGAAGCTGATAAAGACGACTTTCCACGCACACGGTCCACGGTATCAAATGACGTCCGTGTCACACGACAGGAGGCCACATACGCTTGGCCGGACCTCGTGGTACATCTGTATCGTCGTCGATGCCCTCGTCCACCACCCTCCCCAAGCGCCACAAGAGCACAGCCGCTCCCAGAATCACGAACACAACCGCGAGAAAGAAAATTCCGACCGCCGATACCTTTGCCACGTCCAAATCCCGGCGCGCAAACATCGCAGTCTGCATCGGGAGGGACGGACGGAGTGACGTCAAATTGCACCAGGCAGAACGGGTACTGCATGGTATAGCGAGCTGAACTTATCTGCGCGACAAGCCGAGCTGATAAAGTGTCTACCAACCGTTACAAACCGTTCATTCAACATGTGAATCCTCCGAGGATGCCGCACTGTGCGCAGAGTCGTATAAATGCCTTGCTGCAAGTCGACCGTCTTTTACAGTACTAAACACCACGCACGACAGCTGAATTATTTGAGTAGCCAGGGAACGGAGAGAGGGGGGTGGGGGTGTACTTTATGGCAAGATAATGTCAACTCGCTAGTGTATTACCGTAGTGAATAGTGGAGGTGCACACTCCCCGCCGTTCCGCCACTAGGTTACCGATCGTTGCAGGTTGCCTTTGACATTAAGGTGGTCCCGTTGTGATTATCTCGGACGGCTACGTAATCGGTCAAACACGCTATATACGAACAAAATATAGGGACAATTGATATAACCGCGTGCCTAATGGAACATCGTTGTGGCTACTCTCTTTGTGTACCGATGGTCTATTGGCGGTTTTAACTTGAACGTTTGGCACTCGGCAACGACGCCCATTCGTTTGTGTAGTCTGGGCGACTGCTCAGGAGTACGCATTCATGTCGAACAAAATAGTCCTGTATGTACTGCTATTTCTGGCTTTGCAAACACGACGAATGAGATCACCTCCTAACCATTCAATATGTAACGCACGTTGATGGTAAACATCGCTGACGATTGTGTCTCACATGCGCCCTTGTAGTCAACTGCACAAGACTGGTCACGGATTTGACCACCTTCACAGGCTTCCCGTCTGTAGCACTCCAGCATGTCGATACTGTCGTTGGAGGTGCGATAGTACCCTGGTTTGAGGTGAAGGCTCGTGGCGGTAGTCCCGCTCGACTGACCAACGGTGCCAACAGGTAGCTCTGTACAAGAGCGAATTCCGCTCTCGTCGCGTAGGTGTATATCGGCTCGCCTGTGTCTAAGTCGCTTTAACATCTGTCGCACACAGTTTCGAAGCAAGATAGGTTCTGTTGAGGCACACATAAAATCGACCCCACCAGCAGGCACGCGCGACGAGCTAGCGAAGGGCATAGCCGTGCGGGAGCACACCGTGTTACCGAACAACCGAAACGTGTGGCCGCATAGATTTGTACCACCCACACTAATATCCACGAAATTAATGGTACAGCACTTAACACACGGTCACGCGGCGTAGGTTCTAGGTCAGTTTAGTGTGTTCTTCTTCGGTGTTTCGACTGCAGTAGTAAGCCCACAATTTGCACCTCCTGTATTCACAAACGTCTTACCTCGTCGAGCTTGTCTTAGCCATATTCACCGAGAGGACAATGCACGGTGTTTCCGGTAGACAAGACGTTCGTGAACTTTACCAACGACGACGTAGTAACGGTGGCAATAGCCATGTCTTCCTTCCGAGCCTCGTTCTGCACGAAAGTTGTGTTGCTCACTTTGAGAATCACTAGAAGATAGATTGCTCCTCCCGTATTCCCTGACGACCCGCCATGCAAGAAGAAAAATGTGGGGGCTTGGTCTGCGACTAATTCTTGTAGCGGGGAAGTCCAAATGTCGGCTTGGCGTTGACCTGGAAGAGTACGAACACCCACTACATGCCATCGAGAGCAAACACGGTGATGGCATGCATGCGCTCCAGCGCAGAGTACTGCGGCGTTGTACGTCTGGCTGTCGCACCGCCGATCGGTAGGGGGGGTACGCCCCCAATTTCACTACCAAAGTCAGACCACTAAATAACGGGCATAACACATACACTCCAGAATATTTGTTGGACCCAGCATACAAAAACTTTCTTTGGCGAACCTCACCGTGCAATGCAGGATAACAAAAACGGTAGCCACTGACGCGACTGACTCCGAGTCGTCGAAAACATAAGTGCTAAACGTGACCCCCTTACGACCACTAAATGACTACCGTAGCCTTGGTCTGTATTCAAACAATCAAACAAACACATCAAAATACCAAACAATCAAGCAATCAACCAAACAATCAAACCATCAAACCATCAAACAATGATGTGCCAAAATCACGACGTAGCTACTGACTATACGGGCCCTCGAATCTAGGCAACTATACCCTCATACAACACGACGCACAAGCCACAACAACACGTGCATCAACAAACAGTGAGCAGGGCTAGGGTTCGCCTACCCCTAACCACGCATTTTGAATCACTCATGGCGGAACACTGCTGATGTCCATACAACGCCACATCTCTTCCTGTTTAGAGCTCCGTGTACCTGGTCTTCCACACAAACGGTAGGTCCTGTCTTACTTGCATAGTTTCCCATGAAGACAGAAGCGACGAACATGTCACTCCCGGTATCCACATAAAGATAGAGTGCGCCGCCATCTGTCGCCCTGTTGTCCCGAAATGTGCGCTTCCTGTACAACCGTTCGGTATCGCGCTGCGAAGACAAATATAGGGCGCCTCCGAGCTCAGCCTCGGTTGACGAAAATGTGAGACTGGCCATGCTCAGTCCAATAGGTGCTGATATCGAAATGGCGTCTCCGTTGGCCTCTGCGACATCCTCGGTGAACACCACTCGCGTACGCGCTGGCGCGCGAGACACGCGCTCATATTCTCATGCGTCGAACGACCAAGTTCTCTTCTCTCTGGTACATTCCAGCGGGCTTCCATTTACGCCGTCAGTGTCTAGTTGTGCATCTACAACGCGGTGGCTACCATTAAACATGATGCCAACGCCGGCATCAACGCCAAGGGCCTCAAAACAAAGCTCTCGATCACCCGGACTAGGGCATTCCAGACATTGGCCATGCTCCCCCCTCAAATAGATATATGCTGCTGTTGAACAGTTGCTGCTGCGCTGCAGGGGTTCGCGTCTGTTGACAACGACGCTGTAAAACACGCCTCGCACTACGTGAGCTAGACCACCGGGGTAATGTCTTTTCTTTTCTCGCTTTTATACTTTGGTGTAACCGAGATGGTGGTCGAGTTAGATCATGTTGTGTGGAATAGAGAAACTTCACTCCGCGCAAAGGGGAGTGATATCACGTAGTGTGCATATGGTAAGGCACCGACAAGGCACTTATAATCGTATCCCCATTGCTGTCTCTGGAGGTGGCCACACCAGAAAATAAGTAATTCGTTCAAAGCTTGTAACCATCTACAAGCAAGTACGAGTTGGGTAAACCCTCTCACAGCGTTGGCAGGCCTTATAAGGTTGGATACGGGACGAGATTGACTCCCAGATGATCACCCACATATATTATCGAATCATCGAGTGAGGCAAGGGTCACAGCATGGCAACGCATCACAAGCCAGCACGTTACCCGACGGGATATTAAATAATCTCCCTTTCCCCCGCAGGAACACATTCATATCCCTATTACAATAATCCCTCATCAAGTATGGAACTCCCTAATCTACGGTGGAACATCTCCGTCGTAAACCAGGTGACAACCAACATGCCCCCGCCTCGGTGGACGAAAACAATCATTCCCCTTTCTCAATATGCCGCTATTATCACGCTCATCTCAGTATACCACCAACACCCCCCTTGCTAAGTATACGACAACCATCATCTCCCCTGCTCAGTATACCGCTAATATCACCAGACGCAGTGCAGGTCGCAGCACGCGTCACATTGTTGATAATAAAGCATTGCAAATATCGCAATGACTCCAAAACCACTGCGAAAACCAAAAATCAAAATCAAATCCAAATCCAAATACTCAATCTCAAATCAAATTCGCAAACCAAAAATCAATTTCAAGTCCAAAACCCAAACTCAAACTCGCCAATCCAAGCCAAACAAAACAAAAAAGAAGAACAAACAGTAGTCTCCCTACTAATAGAAGCAAACCAGGTATCGAACACTCCCAAAAGAAAACCATCATCCACCATTGTCTTACAGCATGGCATTCCCCGCGAAACTAGCTAAACACTAAAATAACTCTGAAAATCTGACGATTAAAACCTTCACTCTGAAATCAAGATAAAACAAGTCCCATTCTGCAAACGTGCATCAAATATCCATCAGAAAATCCCGGTGAAAGCAAAACGTCTCCCTGGAGAGAGGTTTCGTCAAGAAGTCTGCGTGCTGTATCTCTGACTTCACGGAGATAATGACAAACTCTCCCGTGAACACAAGCTCCCTCAGAAAATGGTGGCGAATGTCAATAGGCTTCGAGTTCGACGTGCATATTGGATTCTGCGCTAACTGTACCGCTCCCTCGTTATCCTCGAAAACCATGATACACTGTGATCTAAAACCAGGAAAAATAAGGCTCCACACATACCGCATAAACATCGCCTCCTTGATAGAGTCACCAAGCGCTACGTACTCAGCTTCAGTGGTCGAAAGCGTCACGCACGTTTTTTGCGTCCTCGATAACCAGCACACGCATGCCCCATCGCACATAACCGCCGCCCCATAAATCGACCTCCTATCCGTAGCCTTATGCGTATAATCTGCGTCCGCAATCACTAGCAGCTCAAGTCCACTGCCCCTCTGAAACGTAATACTTAACTCACTCGTAGCAAAAACATGCTCTAAAATATCAATCGTAGTCCTCCAGTGTACCTCTCTCGGCTAATTTGCGTACCTAGCTACGGCTCTTTCTGCGTTCGCAATGTCAGGTCGTGTTTGGTTAGCAAGCCACATCAAATTTCCTACCAGTTCACGGAAAGGCCAGTCGCCTACAGGCTCGTCCTCCTGGAATTCTTCAAGCTACAGGCCGGTTGGGAGTAGATTTCCCCTAGCCGAACTAACGCCGAACTTCGCAGCTGTGTTTTCAGCGAAAGCTTGCTGTGTAATCTCCACAGTGCCAGCCTCAAAATCCCATGAAAAACGGCAACCAGCATACCACCTCAGCTCTCCCAAGGTGTTGATCGGAACAACGCGGTTCTAGTCGGCACAAAAATGGTCGCATAAACTCTTTTGCCCCACCGCCAATATATCATCCACATGCACTACTGTTGCTAAAGAGACAGAACCAGACTCAACCAAACGCATCACACACGCATCAGCTGGAATCCGCTCAAAACTAAAACTCTTCATGTGCGATACCAGACGGTTGTGCCTCGATCTCGACGCTTGCGTTACGCCATAGAGACTGCGGTTCAACCTTACTACTTACAAACAGTTTTCCGCAGCCCTGAGGCAACCGCACAAAAACATCCTCCTCCAGACTCGACTGGACGAACGCTTGCTCGGCTTCATAGTGACACAGGTCCAACCCCAACTCGTACGCAGTAGCACCCAAAGAACGAAAACAAGACGCCGCAGACGTCGGAGAAAAATTCTCTAAGAGGTCAATACCCTCACGCTGCTTGAACCCCCGCGCCACCAGCTCCGATTTCGCCCTGACCATGTAACCATGCTCATTCGTTTTCCAGGCGAACACGCATATCGCCGAGATCACGTTCCGGCCGTTTGGTTGCTACATTTCCCCAAACGTCTCCGCGCTCGCCATCCCGTCATAGTCCTTCTCCACCCCTTGAATCCATATGCTCGCGTACTCGTCCGCACACGCTTCCGCGAACGAGTTTGGTGTCGATAGCTCGCTCGCCGGGCGTGTGGGCAGAGTGGGATTCTCACGCAGTGGAGCTTGGTGGAAAAGCATATGGCCTATACTTTCCCCTGCCGCCATCAATGACAGCAACCCGTACACCATTCCCCCTGATTGGTGAGAAGGCTCGGCCCTCGTTCGTCCCCGCTGTATGTCGCCTTCCTCGGCGACCGGCCCTTGCCTCATCCCCCATGCCGTACGCGTTGTCTCTCCCCTCGTCCGTGCCTGCTGTACATCGCCTTCCTCCGGGCCCGGATAAACCTCCCCCGTTCCCGGGCAGCACAATGCGAAATCTGCTGCTGGGCCGACGATGGCGGCTGCGGCGGCGACGACGACGGCGGCGACGGCGGCGACGGTGACGGCGGCAACGGTGACGGTGGCGGCGGCGGCGGC
>JAYJMJ010000309.1:2804076-2822129 GCA_036873875.1 Laminaria ephemera
CCGTCCCCCCCCCCCCCCCCCCCCCGCCCGCCCCACCGCCCGCCTGCCTACACACCATGTCGCCTTCGGTTTGCCCGATACATGGAACTCCAGACTCTGAAGGGGGCGCCATCGTCCACGCTGGCGTCGTCGAGGAGATGTCGAATACTTTGTTTTCCCACAACGGAGCCGGCAACGAAGGTCCAGCCATTTTGAGCCTCGGCATGTTGCATGCCATGACATCCGTCACTTTCTTGGAAAACGATTTCTACTGTCCTGCTGGAAAGTACAGCGCTGATACTCTAACGGTGAGCGCGCACGAGCGTGGACAGGTAGGAGAAAGACGGGGGTACCATTAAGGGCTGCTCGGTTTGGCGGCCACGGTCAACGCTTGTCTCTCCAAGTAGACTGTACTGATAACTTCTACAGTACATGTAATCAGGGTGGGTACAATGGTAGGAGTTCACGTGGTGGGCGTTCATGCACAAACTGACGTTCACGTTCAGCAACGCCCACCATTTCTCGCTCCGTCCTCTGCAAGTATCACAAACAATGCGGTCGAGTGGAACCCCGCAGAGCTTCAAGTAAGGCCAGAGGCGTGTACCTTTTCCCCGACCCAATACCCATTTTCCCCTCTCTGTCTTTGGTGAACGGTAGAGACCCGACGAGTGCCGGTTCACGACGGTGTGTTCAAGGTGCGCTGGCAACTGCAACAGTGAACTGGAGGCCGGGGTTACCGTCGTGAGCGCGGCGACGATCCCGTTTTGCGAAGACCCTCCTGAGGGAGCGCAATCTCCCTCCAGAGGTACGAACGGAACGCAGTACGTGCTTGACTCGAAGTGGCGATGGTTAGATATACCCGTATCGGATAGCAGTATGGTTCACCTTTACAATCATTCGCAAATAGTTCTCTTGTATCCATACATGTGGCAACGACTAATACCAACACGTAAGAATGCTCCCAAGCCAAGTTGAAGGTATGGCGGCCAACCGTTCGGGCATTTCGTGAATAATGACATGACCCACATAGTGCTCATTAGGTCTGGCCATTTCCTGCACTTGACGGATTGAGGGGCTATCACGAAGCACCGGGACACGCATGTTGTAGCAAGGCCACGCATCATCGGTGTTTCAGATGTTAAGCCCCTTGCTTGCGCGGGACCCCGCTAAGCCACTCAACCAATCGCCGTCGCATACGTTGGTGGTATCGCGAAAAAAGACACTTACCTCACGCCTCAATCGCGTCGTTGAATCATATACCCCCCCCCCCGTGCAATTCTCTATTCTAGGCGGAACTCTGGCGGACTTGGAGATCAAGCCGGGCTTCTTCCGATCATCCCTATACAGCACCGACATCAGGGAGTGTTTCTACAAGGAGGCGTGCCAGGGAGGGAATAAGTTGGCCGAGTACTGCGCGACCGGTTACGGGGGGCCATGTGAGTCATGCATTGACACAATACTATTTGTTCAGCCTCCTCTACTCAAGAGGTAGCAAACGTTCCAGGCCGACACCTCATCTAGGCGCTGGTGCTGCCCCGGGTTCTCTCCAGTCTCCAGCCTCACTAACAAAGACGCTCTACCACTGATAAGCAGGCAGCTTAACAGCGTTACGTACAAACCCATGAAGCACACTAAAAGATCGGTGCTCTACCAACTCCACGTTGCATTCTAAAGTGGTAATTGGGCCGTACGCAGCCACTCGGTAAGCACGCCACCCGGATCCGTTCCCGAAGAACGTTCACGACTTCGAGACTGAGCTCAGCTTATTTCCTCAAATGTATTGTCTCGGCGATAAAATATGATCACCTCAGACGCATGCGAAAGGGCGCTGCTAACTGAGTACGCGAGGCCACCGAATGCCTTGCCAACTGTTTCGTGTACCAGATTTGCGTCGGAGTTAAACAGCGAACCTATCACGCACTGTTTTATGTCGAACGTTACGCGTCATCTCGCATTGATATATATGCCCGTCACCAAATCAATACCCCCTAACGATCAGACTGCGCAGTTTGCACGGAGGGGTTTGCCCCGGGATACTCCCACACGTGCAAGAGCTGCCTGGGAGATAACACGCGACGAGCTGTGGGGGTCATGCTGGGGATCTCCGTCCTGGGCTTGGTGGTGCTGGGTGTTATTGTTTCCCGCTTGGTGTCAGTGGTGGAGACGGAGGCCTCTGGCGGGGATGTCAAGAGCAGCGTGAGTCGCTTAACAAGGAGGAAATCACTTTAGAGGGGACATTCAATGTCGCATATTGTTCTTCCCAGTATCTATCAGATGAGCGCTATGGAAAACCGTTCGTAGCGGGTTCAATCCCGGACATGTAACACGTTGGGATGCGAACCATCCGTGCGTGGTTTGCGACTGATTATCGGAAGGATAGTCAAGCTTATCACAGTGTGGCGCCGGCCCCACCATGGACCAAACTAATTGGCCGTCAACTACGCGCGTGCGACACGTGCGTCTCGCTCTGGTATAATCGAAGACGGCACTCAATCTGGCTTTCTGGTCGTCTGTGGGCCATACGGTAGCCCGACGCTTAACCAGTCGACTGATGGTGTCTTGGAGGCGGATATTATTGTACGTACGTGAGGAACATGTCCTTGTTACAACGTGGTCGTGACTAAACCAACGCCGCAATAATCTCCCGAGTTAACCCTGTGCTTAACCTCATACGCCGAACGCTGACAGGCCGACGCTGAGAGCACCTGGAAGCAGAAATGGACCGTTTGGCGGGAGTGTGTTAGGAAACGGTTTCCTCTTACGGCCGTGAAAATTGTCGTGGTCGTGTGGCAGATCGTAACCCAGGTGTGTTTCATTGCGATATTCGTGTACAATTGCGTTTGCTTGTAATATCCTCTGCTTCGGCTGGAGTAGTTGCTATCCATTGCCAAGGGATGCCCCCTTCGTGTGTTCCTGCCCGTCCATTAAAACGTGGCCGCACAACAGCGTTTCGTGGTAGCATGTCACGGGTTTATCCACGACAACACAGGGTAGAGTTGCTGTGCTCACGCAAAGGACTTGTTATCGTTAAAGTGATATCTCCTGCAGATCATCACATGTGAACAATCTCGAGCGACCCCCCCCCTCACCTGTATCCACCCCCTTACCTCCTCAGTACTCCGACGTGGCGGGCATCAAGTACCCCAAGGCCTATAGAGAGTTCCTGGGCATGATCGATCTCGTCAACTGCGACCTCGGCTTCATCCTGTCCTTCGCATGCATCTACGACACAAACTTCTACGACCGCCTGCTATTGGCCACGCTCGGTCCTATAGTGGTTCTGTCCGCGCTCGGGTGCACCTACGTCGTGGCAGTGAGGCGCAACCGCGTGTCAGAGGAGGCGGTGGCGACGGTGAAAACCCGGCACCTCTCTGTCGCCCTCTTCGTTATCTTCGTCGTCTACGCCACGGTCTCACACACGATACTCGAGACGTTCTTGTGCGACACGGTCGACGACGGAAACAGCTACCTCCGCGCGGACTACAGCTTGACGTGCACCACGGCGCGTCACGTAGGGTTCCAAGCCTACGCCGCGCTCATGGTTCTCGTCTACCCCGTGGGCTTCCCGTGCGCCTTCGGCTGGTGGCTCTTCAAGCACCGACAGGAGCTGAAGTGCGAACAGAACCGCGTTATGAACCCTGAACTAAGGCCTGCCGCCGACTTGTGGGAGCCGTACAGGCGGCAGAGGTACTACTACGAGGTAAGCAGAAAATTGCCACGTTCGACGCGCTTCTCTTGTTTCCACTGATCCGTGTTTGAGGTGCGTTTCCCGACTCGACCGAAGAGAGCAACACGCGTTTGTGGACGTTTGACTAATGAGATGCTTCGTATATCAGCTCCGACTATTCAAGCCTGACGTGTTAGGCCAGACTTCAAACCCCAGAGGAGCACGAACGTACTGAAACACGGAAACTCATCATCGCGAAACATGTGGAAAGGGTTGCTGCGCGATCTACATGTGTCGTGTTGTGGGTCACATTCTTCACGTAAAAGAAAGGACGCCATAACATGCTGTTATAAGGCTTAGTTTGGGTAGGCAATTGGTTAACCTTTTACTAGTGTCCAGTGGTCAAACAGACTAATACCCCACTAATACCTTACCAAACGGCGTCGTCGACAGACCATGGGTTCTTGGGTCGTGAGTTCGAATCTCACCTTTCCACCAATAATAAACTTTTACGACTTTCCCCATGTCGAACTTGAAAAATACTCTCCCCGGTATCCCGAGGATATGGAACCGCCTGGATATTGGTATGTTCGCCCGTATATCCGGTCGACTTGCTATCCCGCCGTTCCAGGGGGGGAGAGTGTTATATGGCTTAGTTTGGGTAGGCAATTGGTTAACCTTTTACTAGTGTCCAGTGGTCAAACGGACTAATACCCCACTAGTACCTTAACAATGCCTTAAAGGAGATTACGCCCGCCTATCGCGTTTCCCACTGGCCGGGTGTATACGCACCTCCATTAACTTCATTTCTACCCCAAAGAGTACGTATCACAGTCAGAACCGACGAGTAGATAAGACACACGCAAGGCCCTCAGAAAGGCAGATTAGCTCCACCACTCGTGTAACTGCTCCTTGACGAAACGAAGCGAAAATCGTGTACCACAGGGACACACAACATTCCCACCAATCCACAGGTTCAAACGTTCTCCTCGATCATTCGACACGTCCATCATCGCCGTCTCCTCGCAGGCGGATGGTTAAATGCTCCTGATCAGAACGTCCGAAATCGAACAATCATTAGCTACCCTGAGAATCCTCTGGACTGGTCAGCATGCGCAAATACATGCCTAGTGCGATATGTAACGCCTCCTCCTATACCGCGGGGGTACTAGCACAATGCAATTTTGTCAAACCTTCAATGGCCCTTTAGTAGTAATATGCACAACACCTGCCGCTATTAACCGAATCCGATCACTGGATAGACGGTGCACTTCTCGCCGAGGTTCTTGTTTACTTTTTCCCTTACTCGTTGTATGGTTACGCTTGAGCCACAGCACTCAATGATCGATCGACTTGATCCTTATCGAGAGCATGCTACTGCTGTGAGCTGACCCTCAAATCCACTGTCTGTTTTCGTACGCCATTCTGTACATCACCAGGTTGTGGAGTGCTTCCGGCGGTTCGCGCTGACGGGTCTGGCCGTGTTTATCTACCCTGAGAGCTCGGCTCAGGTCGCCATCGTCCTGCTGCTCGCCGCGGTCTTCATGGTGGTGTCTGAAATCCTCGCCCCTTTCGAGCGGCCGGTCGACATGTGGCTGTACAGGATGGGGCACTACGTTGTTTTCGCGAGCATGTTCCTCGCCCTGCTCCTTCGCGTGGACGTTTCCAACGAGCGAGAGCAGAGCCAGGAAGTGTTTTCCGGCGTGATCATAATCGCGCACGCGGTGATGTTCCTGGTTGTCGTCGCGCAAGGCCTTCTCATATTCATCGGGTGGGGAGACCTGGTGGAAGTCCCCGATTCACTCAAGGACGCGGACAACGACGATGGCAATGACCACGAGAAAGGAAAACCCGGATCCGGCAGCAAACCTGGGCATGGCTTGGAGAAAGGATTGGATCCGTTGGTCCAAAACGAGGAGCGAGAAAAGCGGTGGGAGACCTGGGTGCGGGTCGCACCGACCGCGAAGAGCAGCTTCTTCCCAAGCCCTGCACGGAGAAGGGGCTCGGGTGCATCTTCACTGGCCGCCTCGTTGGCGGCCTTTCAGACTTCATCGCCAACATCGTCAATCCAATGGTCGGAAAAGGCGGGGGCAACTCGAAGTTGCCGGTCGCTGAGCCCGAATCGACGGTCCAACGCAAGCGCAACCGACACTTTTTGTAAATCGTCCGCGATCGCTGCAGACACGAAAGTTCTGGCGTACGTCCAGGTGCCGCCGGAAAACAGAGAACGAGATGGGTTCGAGGCTGCGATGACCGCGGCTGGTTTCGTCATTCCTAAGACCAAACCGTTCAGTCCGGGTCACCCAGTAAGTGGCGTTCAGGATGCGATCGACGCCTCGTCACGCACTGCCGACCTAAGCGCCTGTTCGAGGTTCGGAAAAACGAATGCAGTGCTGCCCCAGGCTGAACCATCGTCCTCGCGGCCTGCGGCGGAGGAGAAAAGTGATAGTTGTACTTCGCCAATTCAACCCCCAGACGGTGAACTGAGAACCTTTAAGTCATGGAGCCCACGGCAGCGGTATAGATCGGCCACGGCGGCCAGGAAAGCCGTCAGCCGTACCGCAGTTGAAGAAACGAAAAACCGTAAGCGAACGATGGCGGGTAAACAAGAGGACAACCCAGACGCCCCTCCCACCGACACCGCCATTCCCACTGGACGGAAAGCATCGGACACGCGGTCACCAGCCCATGTCTTGGCTAGCGAGCCCGGGACGAGAGCAGCCGTCTCCGCTGCTGCCACCCGTCCGAAGTTCGCCTCTTCTCCGGGATCCCCTGCGTCGTCTAGGGCTCCCATTCCTGGCTCTTCCACTTCCTATGCCAAAAAGCAAGTTGGACATTCCCCTGCTGAAACGGTGAAGGCTCCCGTGGCTGGTGTGCGGAAATCCAAGACCCGTACCAAGCCCGGTAGCCGCACAGGCGGAAACAAAACCCCCAGAACGAGTGTCTCGCCTAGCCCGGTGGAAAAAGCATCACCCAGTTCACCATCGGGAAAGGAGGATCCGCCGGCAGCGAGGTCGTCGCCGTGGCACCAGAGAAAGGTTTACACACCAGCATGGCGCTTGAGAACGACCGAGGTGGCTGAGTCAGGCGTGAAAAACATTGGTCGGGGGCAGAAAGAAGGGGATGCGGGGCTAGAGACACAGGAAACAAGCTCCCGGGGATATGAGAAGGAGAAAGTTCGGGGACGCAGTCGGAGGGAGGGTCGGGCTTCCCCTCGGGGTGCGTCAAAATTCGCGACTGCGCCGGGGATTGCGCAGAATGACGGGCTCCGGACTGCTGAAGAGCCGTCGGAGAACCACACAGAAAAAAGTAAAGTAGACACGGAGAATCGTCCCGAGAATGTCCCGAACAGGAAAAACGACATCAGGAACGCTGGTGGTCTGTCGATCGGTATGAGGTGTTATTCTGGTTCGGGGACCGGGACGGAAGAGGTAGGAGAAGTTGAGACGCGGGCCAAGGTGCGTGAAGGGTGGGCACCGCGATACCCTCTTATCCGCTCTTCCCCGACGTTGTGATGTTACCATTTTTGAACGAGATTGGCGTGGGCACTCGGGGTGTTCAGGGGACTAAAACAGTTCGAACGCGATCGGCGGTCCAGTTGCTTGAGTTCTGTACGCGTGCAGAGCTGGCGCCTCGGGTGCTTCGTAGGCTCGGAACGATGTTGTATTGGTGTGGTCGTTTTGGTCATTCCTATAGAGCGAGTGTTGGATTTCTTCCTCTTTTCTGATGGCGATGGTTTTGAGACTACCTTTCCAAAGTTTCTAGTCTGCTGTATCTTAGCATCCTTAGGTTTGCGTGTTCTCCGCACTATTGACATCCAGAATCTTGGTTTCACCGTCTTCCGAAGGGCACTTTTGCGTCTGGTGATTCGACGTCAAGCTCGTTGTAATTAATATGTCCAGGCTTGTTTTCCATTCCTGAGATGTTGACAATGTTCGACACTTAGTGTTGCTTCGAAGTTATATAGGGGCCCAGCAACAATAGACATACATTATACGATGTCGATATGGTATCGTACCCAATCGGTACAAACCAATCGTAACCACCCCGGTTTGCTGAACCTGGTTTCTCGGACGTTTTTCTTCGTGGTGCGCACGATTATTGTCAACCGCACACGAGCACCCCCTTCGAGAGCTTGGCTTGCCGGTTTCCGTCGGTTAGATAGCTACGAGCCGTCCGGAGTTTCATCGCGGACGCTCTACATAAAAATTGCGGCAGGCGTGCCAACGTACTACAGCTATCTGTATATCTAGCTGCAATATATATACGGCTTATATTATATGGTGTATGATGTAAGACGGCTCACGCCATCCTTTTTATAAACAATTGTCAGGAAGTCGGGATATGCATGAGCGACTCGCATGTCCGTAGAACATTTCGTATGTATAAGTATGAATAGGCTCACCAGTCGATTGTTGTTGCGGATTGATTGCATTGTGAGGCTGCGCTTGGACGACCCCCAGCGGGGGGGGGGCGAGGGGGGGCGGCGGGAGCAGCGAAAAATGACTCATCAACGCTTATTGGCATAGGGAACGGCTCGAACGCGGTTTTTGTTGCTGTAGTGAAATCCGGTGGAGGTGCTGCGGCATTTGTGTATTGCGTATTTGTGTACTCATGCGTTTGTGAGCTTGTGTATGCTGGCCGTTGTGCGCTTATATGAATCAGACATGTTATATTGTATGGTTGGATACCGGTATTTGGCTTTGTAGCGGTGTGCCAGAGGGGGCGTCCATGCTGTCGGTGTCGGGTCAGTGGGTTGTATTGCCGGCGGGGGGTGGGGGTGGCATTCTCTGAGAAGCACGAGTAAAATTCATGGGGTGCGTCGATGGAAGCAGAAAAAGTATCATCCCGGTTGTTATTACCGTTAGATGGGGGAAGGTTCGGCCTTCTGGGTTTCCACAAATACACGTGTGCACTTGCGCTTTGACTCCGTTTCGGAGTGGTTTCTAATAAGAAAGTAACAGAAACCTCGCCACAGGAGACGCCACGCGAAATACGTGTTAAACCAATAGAGGAACGCAAAAGCGACGGACACCCGTTATTTGGTAACATAGTTCACGACCACATATTCCACTCGTATTAATATGAGTTCCTGTTTAATCGTGATACTTTGAGATTCGAGATTTGAGTGTTTCGTACATAAGGCATTGCTAAGCTGCCGTGCGGCTGATCTGCGAGCCGTAGCCCCCCGTGCTGGTTGCATACAACGCAGAAAGTCTCTCGCGCATCAAGCAACTGCTGTACCTGGGCAGACGGTGTCCGGCAGAGGTCACACTGGCATGCCGTACTTACAGGGGTTACGATGCTCAGGCCCCGATGCAAACACGCCCATATGTAACTGGAGGCACGGGTTCGCTCCACTTCCCGCTCAGCAAAGCATATCATAGTGACTGTTGTAATATGCTCACCTTCACTTTCAACATGGAATAAATACCACCAAAACTTTCCACGTGTACTTCGGTTGGTGGTTGCAGTTGATCTTCAACCGACACATCTGACAGACCCAAACCCAAACCACAAATCTTAGATCCAAGAAGCCGTCCATCGTGGGAGCAGAAGATCAAAATTAACCAGAGATCACCAGATCCGACACCCGCCAGTGGGCCGCTGGTGGAGTGTGCTCCAGCGATCTCGGGCGCGTGCTTACTCAACAAGTCCCTATTCAACACGTTGTTGGTTGTTGCCTGGTATGATTACGGCGGATTCTCGATATTTTGGATTGCGCTCGTCACCCTGTCGAAACCTTGTGTGCAATTGTCTTACGTACAGACTGATATTGTGCCTGAAACCTCGTGAGCACCCAGCCCAGTGTACTTGCCTGATCATACCCCCTGCCTTGGCGACGATACGAAAGCCGATCGATGTACTCCTTTGCGCCTTCGTATCATTCGTCTTCGTAGTCACGCGCGACGAGCCCATAACCTCGCAACCTCGTCCTTGGCAACGCCTCGCTCTCACTCCTACAGCCATCAGGTGTGATGCGTGATTACGAGATCAGGGTGAGTATTCGAAGCACCTCTGCCCTGGCCATAGCAATCCCTTCCTGCTACATGCCGAGTAGAGTGGTACACAGGGTGCTCAATTCCATGTTGCAGAGTTGACCGGACTTGCAAGTCCTTCATAGATACCCGGTAGAGAGATGAAGCACCTGAGGTGAACCGCGAAGCTTGAAGTTGATGCAGGCTGTTTTGAGCATGAATGTGTGTGGTGTTCGGTTGCAACAAGTGGTTGATAACGATTTTTCCCGAGGCACGTGGCCCTTTGGAAAATGCGGCGTAATATCTCCCGAGGCGCGCGCCTCCCAGAGACAAAAGCACAGTATATCCCAACACCAGAATCCCTTTTTATCTCTACATCTCCCAGATTTGCGTCGCGCCTGCTGTATCTGAGTATCGTGGTGTGAGAGCATGTCTACTGCAGCAGTACTGCGGTACCACGAACATCATGACCCGGGCCAAGGCGCCAATCCATCAGATCTGTGGTCTAACCTGCTGTGCCAGTTCGAGAACAGTGCTTCCAAATAAGGTCAAACAAGGTAGATACCCTCACTTCACTGTTTTACGACGTTCGGCTCAGGTGGCATATATTTGTGGAAACAGCCCAGCCGAGAATGGAAGTTGCCAGCCCTCAACATGTGTCAGCAACGAAAGAATGGCTCTTTCAAGAACGGTTATGGCGGAACATTCCTGATGGTAGAAGACGTGAACTAACTTCGAAAACCCCAACCTTGAGAGTGCAGGTGGGGCAGTAGGCGGCCGACAGAAAACGTGGACCCATGGTTAAAAAAGTCGATTGTTGCCTCTCTGTTGCACGGCAGTATCTGCGGTTCCTGGTTCGTTCATATTACAGCCCTTTGTGGCATGGCTTCCTCGTTGCACGCCGAAATGTCTGGTCCGTTCGAATCGATGGGACTCCGTGGGAGATAAAGCACTCTTCTCCTATCCAAACGTCCCGATTATGTGCCCGGACCCTGTGGCATTGGCCACGGCACACACCATCCACCCGCATGATTTCTAGTTTTATTTTAACTTAGAATATTCACGCTGCGGCGTGGGCTACACGTCAAACCCCCAACACCCGTCCGACGTTAGTGCCCGGTCAACTCCTACTCACCAACCCCCACGCAACGCGTTCGTATACTGTTACCTGTCAGGACGTGAAGAATGCATGGCACGGCATAGGGCCCCCGTCTACGGTACACTACTCCGCCCATGCTAAACCCGACGGTTCTTGCTCCTCTCTCTACGCGGTAGCATGTACTGCATGCAGCAGTATCGCCCTCCTCCCCAATCGGCCCCCATACACAAAATACTACATTGATTACAATACAACAGTGTAGGCGTACCTTGCCAGGTTATCTTTTCCCGTCTTTTCTCAGATCGGAGGCAAAACGCGGAAGGTTTCTCAACAAAAACATGTCAGTTACAAGACTACCAGTTTCCGAACGCACTTCTCAACGCCCTGATTCTGAGCCCTCTCGAAACGTCATTATAGCTCATGGACGGGGGGTGCTGGCTTGGTACCGTTACGTCGTGCCCTTGGCTACAACCTCCCCGTATACGAAAAACATGAGTATTTTAATCTTGCCGTGCCCGCCATTGGCCGCCTCTCACCGAACATTGCCACAAATCGCTTGCCTCTCCTTACCACAAAAAACCGATCGCCTCCCTCCCCCAGTGCGGGGGGGCGATTGTTTCCCTCCCCCAATGCGGGGAGCCGGTCCCTACAATCCTTCCTGATGCCTGCGCGCTGTGTCTTTCATGACAATCACACCTCCCCGCATACGCAAATACTCACAAGGACTTCGCGTGCAGTACCCGCCACGGCCCTTCCCCAACATTGTAACATATCACTTCCCCCCCCCTTACCACAAGAATCCGATCACTCTCCCCCACTATTGCAGGGAGCCGGTCACGTCCCTTCCCTGCCACAAGCGGCCGGTTCTAACAATACTTATGGCGGTGCGCTGTCTTTGTCGACTATCATACCTCTCCGCATACGCAGAAACTCACGAGAACGTTAATCGTGCCGTACCCGCCATGCCCCCCCGCCCAACATTGCCACATATTACTTCCCTCCCCTTACCACAGGAAGCCGATCGTTTCTCCACCCTACTGCAGGGAGTCCATGGCTGCCCTCGCCCATCACAGGGTGCCGGTCCCGACGACACCTTCCTGATGCCTGCGCGCTGTATCTTGACAATCATACCTCCACGCACACGCGAAACCTCACAAGGAACCCTCGTGCCGTAGCCGCCATGTCCCTCGTCGAACATTGCCACAAATCGCTTCCCTCCCCATACCATACAAAGTCGATCGCTTCTCCCCTACTACAAGGAGCAGGTCACCTCTCTCCCACCGCAGGGGACCGGTCCAAACAATCCTGATGCCGGTGCGCAGTGTCTTTGTCGACTGTCTTACCTCTCCGCATACGCAAAAACTCACGAGGACTTCTCGTGCCGTACCCGCCATGCCCCCCCCCCGCCCAACATTGCCACTGGTTGCTTCCCTCCCCTTACCACGACAAGTCGATCGCTTCTCCCCCCTGCTACCGGGAGCCCATCGCTTCACTCCCCTACCACAAGGTGCTCCTACTACAGGAAGCCCACCCAGACAAACCCAGACAACCATTCGTTATGCCGCACCGAACTACAGGGGTCAGAACCGCTTGCCTCCCCTTTTACAGGGAACAGGCCCGGACAATCCTTCTGCGAGCCGTACCGACAAAGGCAGTAAATCAAAGCAAATCTAGCCTACTATATAGTTCAAACACGGTATTATGGATATGCAATAAATTACCAAAGCGATTTGTGACTGGTTGTATATAGCGGTTCTGTTTTATCTTCGCTGTGTGCTTATCCGACATTTACCGAACGTAAAGAAAAACGCCGGCGTAACGCTGCGAGATTTCATCCACCCTCTTTGTTGATTTAACACCGCAAGATTCGGGGTGCGTACGCGTTGTGTACATAAACAAGAGACCGGACGAAAAAGCGGCATTGCAGCTAGCTCACAATTTCCCGGTTTACATTTCCTGCACTCGCCAGCGCACGCACGGTATATTATAACGCTGTTGATACAAAGACACTACAGCGGTGCCCCATGACAAGAACGGACGAACGCATGGTATATAGGGGGTGAGAGGGGATCATCCCCCCCCCCCCCTCCCCCCCTGTATATCTTCAGTTTTAGAGACAAACGTCAAAACATGCGGTAGTGTCCGGTTCTTGATCGAAACGCCTCCAATCTAGCCGAGGCGGACGAAGCTGCCCATCGCCCAGCACTGTAAATCAGCAATTGACGAAAAACAGGGGTAAGTAGATGATGCGACCGGCGAAGGGAGCATTACGGCTATGTTAAGGCACGAGACATGTAGCGCTTGGGTGACGACATGAACGTTTCCCGGCAAAATACTCGTTTATATTTACCTCGATGACAACCTTTCCCTTTATGTACGAGTAGAGGTGTAGTGGTTTCAAGATACGCAGCAAGTAGAATACTCCATCCGCAACGCTCACGTACGAAACGAACGTGGGAATGTTGTCCTGTGGATTACACTGATGACACAACGACGCTACGGTAATTTCGGACGGTGGGGATAGGTAGAAGAGGGAAGCCATTACTACTACTCGAATGCAACCACATAACGAAACCACAAAGTGCGCAAAATGCTTACAAATATCACAGGCAAGAAGCGTGACCGTTTCGGAACGTTTGTCCACTATCGCGTCCACAAGGCGTGTGGGCGTGTGGTTAACATCGATTTATTCAATGTGTTGTGCTGCAAGCGCGGCTTGGCGATTGCATTGCAGTGACCCAAGGACGCACGCACGTGAGAGCGAAGAGTAATGTCGACTCCATTGAGTTCAGTAAGCCAGTCCCGCCCTCGGGCCGAAGAGTCCACGACGTAGTCGTAGCAGACGTCCATGATACGCTCCAGGTACTCGTTGAGGAACAACCTGAGGGGGGTTGACGAAGTGTGCAGGACAGAAGGAAAGAATGTGATAAACGACTTTGGGCAGAATAACGAAACGTTACAGCCTTCCCCATCGCTGCACATATTATGTGGCTGTCATGCACGGTACCATCACAGCAGATACAACTATATACCTACGTCCGCGTGCGACCTTTGTTTTCTACAACAAGCGCGGAGGCCATGGTGCGGCCACAAAAAGCTAGAGTGAAGCGGAGAACTTCCGGACAGCTTAATCCCCATTCATGTGCAGGCTATCTGTGTCACATCATTGTATTTGTAGTATCCCGTCACCAGGACGCCGTGCCAGTTGGGAGTGCTTTTGTTGCTACTTGAAGTCGACGGTCAAAACAGGTCTCGATTGAGTGCACGCACCAGGTGTGCCCAGTGTAGACGTGGTTCGGGTCGTCGACTCCGATGCCGATCGCGATGTCGTAGAGAGAGACAGTTGCATGACCAAGTTCAGACCCGGCAAGGATGTCGGCGAAGAAGTCGACCTTCATCTGGACGTCCTCCTTCGTTCCCAATCGAGTGAGGTGGCCACCCACAAGCACGTCGAAATCGACAGCTGTGTATTCCAAGAGGTGGAGGGCGAGGGGAAGGCAAAGCGTTGCATGGCACACGTATGATTATTTTATAGATCTCCAAACATCAGCACGCGCGTGCACAGGAAAATACACAAGAGGAAAGGAATCAGGTAGGCCGCCTTAGTATGGAGCCGCGATCAGCATCCTTGAAAGTTGTGTTAGAAACTATACAGGGACTATGGTAAGTCCCGACACAGTCCTGGCACACAATAGGTGCACGAAGACGTGATCACCCATGCCATGTGAGGTGTTTACAATTTACAAGTGCCTCGAGTGCGGTTGCGTCGGCGTGCGGAGTAGGAGTCCCATCTGCACACCCACCCGTACACAACATCCTATTCCATAAACCAACAGCGTTTTCTACAGCACGAGGTCAAAGCGTTCTGGGCTGCTGCTTAGGCCTGATGTTTTGCGGAGACACCCCCCCTGAGGTCAAACGCACCGTTAACTTGGTCGAGGCCCTCGAGGTAGCCTTGGATATCCTGGGTCATGTGCATGGCGAAGAAGGGAGACCTGTGTGAAGCATCACGACAAACAAACTATCGTTAAACGGAGGAAGCGAGATGCGAATATTTCGCACGGGAATACAACACATCACTGGGGGCTATCAATACGTTGTTCAAGGACACATTTGTAGCCTTGGGTTCTCCATACTACCCCTTATAATGTTTGCGTCAAGAGCGTTGTTCTCACTCCGATGCAAAATTTCGGGACTCGCCTGAAACGAGGACGCGACGCAATCGCCGAGGAACACTGGATACGACACGTGGCACTTACCAGCCCGGGAAGATGGCGTCGGTGACCATTAGGATGCTGGTTTCGATACCTGCAGGGTTACAAAGCAACGAGGAGCGCCGCAACGCAGGGGACGAGGAGGCCATCAGTGCACATTTAGTCATTGGTGCTTAAATATGTATGTGACGAGGAGGCCATCAGTGTATGCAGCGTCCAGGCTGTAGCTGTTCCCGACAAAGCTGAAACAACAGCTGGCAAAGAGTTTTCATGACGTATAATATATAGCCTTGTATCTTGTCTCATCAAAATTTGCCGCTCACTACACGTTACTACTCAACATTTTGGTTTGGAAATACTTGGACCTTCGATCTGAGGATGCACTATAGATACACTATACCTGGTAGTTTGTATCTGGTATTAGAGTAGTATGGGCCTCACCTTTCGCCTTTACCTATGTATACTGGTATATGTACTATACTTCATATATATCCCCGTAGATGAATAGACCCCCTCCCCAGTCATGATGTCAAGAACCATGTGATACTTTATGTTACATGTTGACAGCACGGATTCAAGTAAACGATCAACGCTGTATATTACCACGGGTGGTGGGGGGCCTGCCTGCCGTATCTTCCCCCCCGCTTTTCGCCTGACGTTTGTATGGACCCGCTGACGTCACACGTCAAGCTACTTTACGTGTGTGTACTTACCTCTGGTACCCACAAGAAAAGCAACACGTCCCTGGTATTCATTCGACACGAAGGCCTAGACCTACATACACTATACCGTGAAGGCCTGGACCCATACAGCAGTGTATGTGTCCCTTTAGTACCCACAAAAAAAAACATTTCTCCGGTATTAATTCCGAGATAAGAGGCCTAAACCTATATAGTGTTACCGCGCCCAGGGCTGCGCGGGCACCGACGATACATCCTTCAAAATAAATGACTTGATAAATCTGTTCTTGCCAACTTTCAAGGGAAATATGCGCGTTCGTTAGAAACACGGATCATCTGTAAATGTGTACATACGTGGTTACCGGTACAGCAGTAGTACCGGTCCTCTCATAGGAAAGCGCCCGACAATTCATAGAAACTCAGCTTGATATTTAGGAACGTCGAGAGCGATTATATTAAGAAAAATGCACGCATGTGGAAGAACGCTATCCCAAAAATGAAATATAGCATGGGCCAGTATCCCGGTGTACTACTTGCGGGACGGTACATACGGTACTGACTGTGATACTGCTTTCAAACGGGGAGTTTTGCATGAAAAGAAGATTAGCACTGCGAGGTCGCCATGCTCAACGGACGTGGTATGATACTACTACAGTATTATGCGTGGTTGACAAGGTGTCGTATACACGACATATTTGTTCGAGGGAGAGGTTTGGAGACTTAGTACTCTGTACCAGTATGTTTTAGTTGATACCTGGTACTCGCACACTTCCTGGTGTATTTCTAAACGCGTTTCCTTAGATTCTTATTTTGAGTGCATGGCTCAGCTGGGCTTGTGTTGAGTTGCGACCCCTTTCGGTTCAGCTTGACTTTGCTTGTTATGTTGGCTTTTTTAGCTTCCACGGACTAACTGCAAATATTTACCATATATACCAGGTAGTGTACCTGGTATGTGTTCCGGCGTATACCTGGTACAATGCTGGCGGTGAGGCTGTCATTTGAGCAAGGGCGACAAGAAATGCTGCAGCGCTGCTGCTGTGTGGATCAAGGGGTTGGTTGTTACTACATTGTAACAAAGTGTAAGTTCGACCAACTTAGTCAGCCCTTCCATAGCTTTTCGATCTGAGTTTTATTTTTACTATAGATCGTGATTATCACGATAAGTTAGCGGTATTCCACCAATCGATACCCGCGATATCGCGATGATATCCTTATCCACAGAGCATAGATCGTGATTATCACGGTAAGTTCGCGGTATTCGACCAATCGATAAACCAAACGACACATACCGCGATACCGCGATGATATCCATATCCACAGAGCATCAGGATATTTTCAAACGGCTATAACATAACTACATCTGTCTCCGCTATATTTTTTTTAAAACCTCAAGTCACTTCATTAAAACGATCTGGTTCGCTCTCAGCGCTCCCACCTGGAACACGCCTGCCTAACTCCTTGGCGAACCTTCCCCACTTTTTTTGCGTTCTTTACTTGCTTCGCGTTCTTTTTTCTCATTTCTCTTAGTTTTTCCTTCTTTTCGTCATTTTGAGTCGATTTTCGGAAAATAGTTTTTTATTTTGTTTCGCGATGTCTCGAGATTTTCTTCTTACCGATTTTCGTCACTTTTCATTTTGTTTTCAATGAATATCGCACGCTTTTGACTATTTTTCGATTCTGATTCGTGTTTCGACAAATCGTTTTTCGATTTTCGTTCGGATATGTTTTTACATTGCGGGCCTTTTTATCAGGTTTCTGTGTTATACGAATACAAAAAGTTTGTACGTGCACGTTTTATTTGCCCGTATCATGATACCTGGTACGTTCGTAGACGACACGTTTTTTTTGCACCTGCTTCTTCCGATCATATCACAATAAGAGAAACACACCCACCCACAGCTACTACATCCACCCCACCCCAAGGACAGATTAGAACAACACAGCACAGCGCACTCGGCCCTCAAGGCATCAAAGCACATGTAGTGCTAAGTAGCTGCTGCGCGACAACGCGAGTAATTCGAGTACGGGTAGTAAGAGTTGGCGAGATCAGCATGTTTGTGTCGTCGAGCATTTACAGCTCGCTCTTTTTTTACGGTTTTCCCCCTCCTTTTTATTATTCGTGCCAGTACGAGGTAGGTTTAAGTTCGTACGTACGTACAATACATGTTTTGTTATTATGAATCTATCTGCTTCTGCTCAATTTACACAACAAGCACACCCAGCTCTTGAGCTAGCATGTTTCATTGTCGTCGACCATCTACTGCAAGCACAGCCCAGCACAACGGAGCAAAACACGGGAGTACGTGCCGATCATAGCGCGGCCCACATCATGTCCATCATCTTCTACAGCTCGCCGGGCTTTCAAAACGAACGGATACATCGAAATCTGCCCGTCCAGAAAACGTATACAACCACAAGCAGCAGCAGCTAGCTGGT
>JAYJMJ010000309.1:2918869-2929903 GCA_036873875.1 Laminaria ephemera
CCCCCCCTCCGATGCGTACTGCGATAGAGGAAGCACTGTTCGGCTAAACTGTTTCTGGCTGGCGGGGTTCCTCAGCTCGGGAGGTACCTAGTATCGACGCCTTGCTACGATAGAGGCAGCACTTTCTGGATTTTTTGTTTCTGAATCACGGCGCTCTGTTAACCCAAAATCGCTGGAATGTCGTACTTTTTGTTCAATCTGAATTGTTTTTGTATCTCTTAAGCCATGGGTTTGTTCATCGGGTTGCACTTTCGGTTTTTGCTCAAAATCATTTTGTGGGTGAGGTCCAGAGCCCCTCAAGTGAGGAGCCTCAGAAAAAAAATGGTGCACCTTTATCGTAGCGCGTGTCTATCGTTCGATTCCCGTCCGTGTTACAACATATCAATAAGTTACACACCTATGCCGTGGGATTTATTGTTCATGAGGTTGCGCGTTCAGATTCCCGAAACGTTTGTGATTGGGTGGGGTAGAGAGCTCCTCAAGCGAGGAGCGTCAGAAAATGGAGGTGCTTTCCCTACCGCAGCACGCGTCCACCCCCCCCCCCCTCGCATCTGAACCACCCATCATTGTTATGCGTGTTGATCAGGGGAACGAAGGCGTAGACGTGAAAGAAGGCTGCCTGGATACACTCATCCAGAACAACAACATCTCCATGCAGCGTGATAAAAACGCGGGAGGTATGCTCGCTGTCTAACGTTGTTTTGTGTATCGATGAAAAACTCTGGATTCGCCCGCCATACATTGCATCAAAATGTAGGAACCACATCCTAGAGAGTAGTTGCTTTTCTTGAGCACGACGCCAAAACGCACTTGCGTCCTTAGTGGTATATGCTAGCGTGGTGACTGGTTTTTCCTTTCCGGCATTGGAGGGACATTGGCTATGGCTCTGGAGAGCATGCCGTACTAAAAATACCATTTGCGGCCACATAGATCGGGGCCTTGGCTCGGCGTCTCCATACGCCTGCTTGTGAAAACACACATACACACATAAAGCGATCGCGACAATGGCACACGCAAAAAAATACCCGTGATGTGCACAACCAGGCAACCACCAGCCTCACGAGAAAACAGCAGCTTTGGGTGTCTGGAGCCACGGTTTGAGGTCAAATAGCGCGTGCGCGGATTTTGATGAGAAGTGGGTGGGTTGCACTGGAATCAAGCCGCGGATGGCAGAAAGCAACGCGATGATTATTCACTCGAAGGTTCGGCCCGGCCTCTGATGCAAATATTGTTTCTATGAGTACGTGCGCCCAAACAATACCCCTATCCAATAGGTTAGATGCGTTATCGGACGGGAGGGGTCGCCTGCTTCTTAAGACTGTTCTCACACCGTGACGGCATATGATGGCCCTATGCAGCAAGCGCGATATAGACTAAGCGCAATGCAAACCCAAGGAACTTGCTGCTATCCCTGCCCAATACACTTGTCACGCAAGATATATGATCGAGAATTCCTAGACCGGCGAAACGGCTGGACCGCGGTTGCGAAGTTACTTTGTACAACCGAATATCGAACCCCGCCCGCTCGTCACCATATGTCGTGAACCGAACGCGACAGGTATCTCCAGCCATGCAGATAACACCGTTATTAGGGGGAACATAATTACGGATGCAGAAGGGGCGGGGGTGCGCGTTGGGACGACGATTGCCGACGAGACCGGCCATTTTCACGGTCTCAACAATACGGTGGGTTTGCTTAAAAACAGCTGCCGTTTGATGGCATGCCAACAGAATTATTGTGTGACTTAGCTGTGATTGTTTTGAAGCAACACCTTTGAGAGGCTCTCTGCTGTTTAAACATAAATACTTTTGTCACCGACGCCTGACAGAGCAGCTCTAGGTCTCTATGAAACCAAGTCTAAAACGATACCTGTGAGATGTTGTCAAGAAAACTGAAACCCCGGAGGCTCGACCTGTAGGCCTCCCCGAGCAAGGAACCGAAGACCGCACCCCTCCATGCGCCGTGTGCGCCGAGTCTTCACGGCTCCAAGTTGGGAAACACAATTATGTGCAGGTGCCTCGGAAAACAATTGTGCAGGCAGTTTAGATATTCTGGAATGCGATTTGTTTATATGATGAAAGTTTGGCTAAGGAGTGGAGTGTAAGACTACGCTCTAGAATGTCGCGGGTTCGAGACACGATGAAACCTCCTTTTTGACCTGTTGTTTGCATTTTGGCGCCGAAACCTTTTGATGCATCTAATTAGCCAGTGTACATGTTTGCCCACCTCCAAAAACTCTCTACCAGGTAGGCCGCTGCGCGATGTGGTCTAATTTGGCGAGCAACATCAGAGCGCAGTCTAAACCGTCGCTAACACTGCCTAAAACAGCTTTGTTAGCCTGCACATTATGGTTCCGCCGGCGCCTTCGCATTCATCCATTTTGCGAAGTTGGGCTCAAACCCAAGTTCGATTAGTAATTTATCCCAATTTGCAAGAGGTGCTTTTAACATTCCCTTCTCCCCTTCTCAGATCATGTGCGGCGCTCAAACACTTACACACTTTGCGTACAAACACAAGACACATTGAGTGTGTATGCTTTTTGTATGGGATTATTAGTCTAACCCTTTCACGACTACTGCCAAAATTTCCCATACGAATTCTAAGTATGGTGTCCCCCCACAGCGTGCTTGGTAGCAGTTCCAAAAAGGTATTGTATTAGGCCGGCTACGTATGATCGCAAATTTCCAACATTTAGCATTGCTACCCTTGACTCCATGACACTTCATACGTTCAAAAGTACATGAGTATCTCCCGAATGACCCCTCAACCCCTTCTTGTCTTCTCGGAGCATGTGTGCCAGCGAATGCCGACATGGGGATCCTTGATTATGAATACGTTTGTATCAAGTTCAACTGTATTCCGGTACATATATACGTAAAGGGCGTGGATGGGTCCCATGCAGACACTTGCTGTGTATATTACGTGGCTTCTCGTCCGCGTAATGTGGGGTTTTCTGGCCATCCTTTGCCACCTAACAACATGAGTGTCAATGCCACAACCGACGAAGAAGAAAAACACGTGTGCGGCTTCCCCTCCGCCCAGTGCCGGGTTTCAGGCACGCCTTTTCAGGAAATTATGTTCCAGCATTCTTTCAGGCACATTTCAGCCCTTATACCAGCGGGAACAGAACGCCGCACTAACTGCAAGCAGCATGTCCCCGAAAACGTAGATGCAGTTCTAAAGGATTTAGCCTAAAAGCTAGGGGCATATATTGACCGTTTATATAGATCGACCAGTAACAGTATCCACCCGACCCCTCCAACCAACCCAACAACAACTTACAGGTGACCGGCAACACAATGGTGGACTGTTTTGCCTATGGTGTCAAAATTATGTCAGATCCACAAGGGGATATTTGCGGGAACTACGTCGAGCTAGGTGCAGGAGAAACCGAAGATACGGTGGGTCCACAACCTAGTTTGACAAGAAAAATGGGCGTCCAACTGTAAAATAGGCCTTTGCATTTCTAAGAAGAAGGTTCCAGCGGCGCACCGGCGAGACATAAATCCTATTTTTTGTGGTGTTTGTACTTTTGCGATTTTTACCTTGGTTTTCTTCTTTCTGGAAACGTTGATGAGCTATCGACGTCGAAGCTCATGCTGCAACGTGGTCGATGGACACAGCTAACTAACAATAATATATCGCTCTCGCCCGTTGCCCCCACAACATATCTTACAACAGAGGGGGTGGATATCTGAGAGCATTCGATAGAACCCGATTATTCCCTTCACCCTACCTCTCGCGAACAAGCCTTGCGATGCTAACCAGTTACGGCTCGACACTGAAGTTGCTCCCCGCCCCTCCCTTCCCGCCCATTCGCCACACTCTACCATTACCACCACCCGCCAACATGGTTTTGCAGTACAAGTACTGTGGGGGCACGTATGGCGCCGACCACGAGCCCTTTGCGGCATGCAATGCCACTATGGGTGTGACCCCCGCCCCCATCCCGGCTCCATCTATCACGTCAGGCGCGGTGTACCTGGGGTGTTTCACGGACGTAAAGTTCGATCGCACAATGAGTTTCTTGTACACCGCCAAAACCACACTGACCAATGAGGTGAACAGAGTGGTTCGTCTTCGTTTTGCTTATTCTTTCTACTTAAGCGTAATTTCAGGGAGAAAGGCGGTTGCGTGCAACCTGAGCTATTCGTCGGTGCTGCCAGTGTGTCAAGGGTGTAGCCGCGATCGTTCTCGGAAATCGGATATCCAACGAACTTATGTCCAGTAGATCACGCTGCCTTTTTCTTTTCAAGGTCGCTGTTCTTCTTTCCACGTTGGTGTGGTTGTGGTGACCCTTTCGCGCCTGCTGCCAGACCAAGGCTGCAGTAGGGGGGTTACCCCCATTTTTCCCTCCAAGTTTAGGCCACTCGCGCGCGTGGCTCAGTACCTCGCTCAAACCCGGAATCAGAAAATGTGCTTTTGCGCAGGGTAACAAACAACTGCATTGCGGGGAGTATCGCGAAACCGAAAACTGGCTCGAGTGGTTCAGAGTTGCTGAAAACGAAGGCCCCGAAAGTGCCCCCCCTACGCCAGACTTGGTCGGCATCTAGGGTTTGAATGGCGAATTGCGCCCCGATACCTGCCACGATCGTCCAAAGGCGTGCCCCCCTCGTGCTTACTGTTGTTACCCTTAGTACCAACCTACTCGGTGGTTCTTACTCAACTCCGTTGCCTAGCCCTTCGACCATTCGTCATGAAAGCAGGACGAAAGTGCTCAAAGCTCGTCTCTGTCGACTGCTCCCATGCGCGTGCACTCGCAAGGAACACGAGGTGGAAACAACGATCGGCACCTTCAAAACCACCGCCATCACCACCGCACTTGGCATCATCACAAGACAAAGAGTACCCACCCGGAACACGCTCGCCTCCCTCATCCTCGCTTGTTTTACCCCTCTGTATGCCTTTTCTACCCCTCTTTATACAGTCCTGTATCGAACGCTGCAGAGAGGACGGCATGAGGTTCGCCGGAACGACCAACGCCAAACAGTGAGTCGTTTTACCAGCATCCATTGACATCTTAAAGAATGAACATACAGCAGACCCGATCTACGGTATCGCATCGTGCATGCTTCGAAGTATGAACCCTCCGTAAAAAGTAGTGGCGTGGGGCGGGGGGGGGGGGCAGGGGGGCGAAAATGGTTTTCTTTCGGACGCCTGCTACGGTGGCGGCAGCACCAAATTTATCTGAGGCTCCCCACTTGAGGAACTATATACCTCACCCAACAACCGGCTTCTTAGCGGAAAATTGCAGGCGAAGCCCTATACACAATCTCATGGGCAGCTAGGCATCCAACTAATACTATTGTAAAGACACTCATCGGATCCAAAGGTGTTGGGTAGCTCCTCGATTGAGAAGCCCCGTTAGTGAGACACGTTTTGTTCTCCAAAGTTCAACCCCTGCCGTAGCATGACTCTAAAACAAACTAGACCACAATGGTCTCTCTATAATGCCGGCTGAGTAGTGCCGGTTGCCCGCTATAGCGCCTGTGAAATGGCTTGGCGTAGATGGGGACAACGAGTGGTGGCAGTATGTTGGAGTAGTGCCGGTTGCCGATATAGTGCCGGTCTTTCCGGCTGGCTCATACCGGCATTGTAGAGGGACCATTACGGTATGTCAGTAGTTGAGGGGGTGAGATAGTTCATTACTACCCGGCCTACAGTTTGTTAGGAGACGATATGCACCCGATCTGCACGTTTCAGGCGCAACACGTCATCGAGCAAGAGGGTGGAAACCATAACTGGTTTACCCCACCTGCTATAGAGTGTGTAGCAACTACTATAGCTGCAGCACGAAGCGGGCGATGATGCGGCTCACAACCAACGAGTCAGCGGGCGGGGAGCGCGCACAGCACACACACTAGAAGATTGTTTGCGTGCGTGACATCCGAACAGTTTGTTCCACATGCCCGTTTGAACGCAGCCTCCGAACACAACCACGCCTGTCCCAATACTACCGTATACTATAATCAAGATAAGACACGCCCTCGGACGAATTTCAAAGCTGATTTCCTCGACAACGGGAAAATGCGAAACGCCGAGCGATGCGTCTATGGAAGCATCTCGACGAGATCTCCCCAAAGCCACCATTAGAGTTGCGTGTGCCCCCCTGGTTTGGAGCAAATTGACCCTGAATTCCTCTCACGGGGTGTGTTGTCTTGCATGTTACACGGTAAGTGAGTAGTCGATTGGCCGACTTGGAGAGAGCACCGACTTGGCCAAAATGCCCCTGCCACCTTGCTTGTCTTCCGACATCGTATTTTAAATGAGGCCTACTGTAGGTCAATACCGTCTCCCTCGAAGGTGGACATGAGTGAATGTCTTGGATTAGTATGAATTACCATTGTTTGCCCCGCGTGCTATAATTCAGTAGCCCCTCGCCAACACGCCGCCAGCGGACGGGTGTAGGTTTGCACCACGCCGGCTGCTGTTTTTATACATCAAAGTACTCCAAAATGTGATGTCGCCTCGTCAAAGCCCACGTCACAACCACTGCTGCTAATGCATTCTCTCATCTTCCCAAAACGTCTTCTAACGCAGGTGCCGATGTACCAACACCACGTCGGACGTGGACATGCACGGTGTGAGTACCGGATGCGCCAAGGAGTGTCCTCTCGATTCTGTATTGCCCTGCGGTGGATACTTTAGCGTCACAACATGGGAAATTGTATAATGACCCTAAAAAGGGCAGTCCTTATTGACCTTTAGAAAGGCAGTATTGATTTACCTTTAAAAGACAGTCTTGGTTGACCCCTAAGAAAAGGCAACCTTTGTTGACCCTTCAAAGAAGCAGTCTTCATTGGCCCTTAAAAAGGCAGTCTTTATGTGGCAAGTGAACTGTGTTGTAGTGAGCGAGAGATATGCAAAGAGGGACATAGGTAGGCCGGGTTAAGCGCACAAACATTGGTGCGCCCGAGGCTTTGGATCCAAATGAAAAAATAATTTGTCTCAGCGCTTGTGGTGGCAGTTTGTCTACGCGTGCGCGCAACGTTAGCTTGGAACCTTAGCTTGTACTGTAAAAAAATTCAACACCTACGGTTTCGTGCCATGGGCGCGAATAATATGAAATCAGCAATAGGGGGACGGGGAGGCAGGGTTTGAACACCAAATTGATGGTGTCGACGGTCGGCTACTTCAGAGGCGGTGATGGTGGAAAGATAGGCATGGCTCTAGGTTAGGAAAGTGGTACTACTCGTTGGACCCCGTCCGTGCGACATCGATCTCGGCCATGCTGAATGAAACACCAATGGTATGGGCATAGACAATACAGTAGCGGTTGACGCAGCGGAGGTTTGGTCGTAACCGAGTGTGTGGTCACACTTGTGTTTTGTTCCCGCGGTGTTTCGATTGTGCTGCACCAAGCATAGCATATGTTGTCGTCGACGTGTGATACGATAGGGTAGCACTCTTTAGCTGAAGCCGAAAACGTTCCTTACGGACGGGGCTCCTCCGCCGAGGAACTACCCAATGTCGTTGGGATACCATTTGTGTTTTACTCTCGTATTTTGATGCACACCTAGACCATGGGATTGATAGTCGCGTTGCCCTTGCGCTTTGTCTCAAAAGTCGTTTTTTTCTTACCTAAGCCGTGGGATTGTTTATCGCGTTGCACATTAATTTTGTCTAATCGTTAGTTTTCGGGTGAGGTTACAGAGTTTCTGTAGTGAAAAATCTCAGAAATATTTCTTGCACCCCTACTGTATGGAGGATGGGTACAACTGGGTCCAGCGTCTATCTTAGTGCCCGTATAGTTGACTATCTTACGGCTCGATGCGTGACGAAAACACACGTCTTGGTTTTGAAGGGTACGGTGGTTGCATGTCGCGTTTCATTTGTTTTCTGAGGGTACCGGTATTTAACCCTCTTAGCACTACAACGGCAAAGGGTCCATGAAATGGGCCCAAATTTACGTGGTATTACTTGGTTTTAGAGGCAAGCTCTTTGAGTGGACTTTGAACGCCCCGTTAACCATGCCAAAACTTTGAAAAGTGATGGACTGTCTGCTGTGGTGAGCCCAAAGAGTCCGGCTCTTTTGACATGGTCGTAGTTGATTTTTTTTTTAGGTTTCCGAGTGGGTGCTAAGAGGGTTAACTACGCGTTTTCGTTGGTTTGGCAGGAACGGCTTGTGGACTGTATCTATCGTAATTCCGTAGATCGGTACCTGGTATTTGTCTTTTGTCTGGTGCATGTATGCCTAGTTGTTTTTGCTTCCACCGAGACTTGCAGGCAGCATGGGAGCTGTTTGAAGGGTGCGGTGCTCGTACGTCACGTTTCAGATGTTTTCTGAGGGTATTTTTAACTATGAAGTATGGGTTTTCGTCGGTTTTGCAAGAACAGCTGTCGTAGACCATGTCTACCCTAATTCCGTAAAGTCACTACCTTGTATTTCGTCCCGTGCATGTACACCTAATCGGGCTTTTGTCCACGCCGAAACTCACAAGCGGCTTTGAAGCTGTCTGCTTTTCGTACGAACGGCGATTCGTCCTGGTTGGTTTTTATTTTCCAAACTTCCCGCGTGGTTCACGTGCAGTAGAGGCTTCCATCCAGCCGTGTCGGTTTTCGTTTGTGCATTTCATAGTAGGTTTGTTTACACAATACATTTCACGTTTTTTTGGCATATCCTGGTCGTGTGGTATTCGGCTGGAGTTCTTCAGTGGTGGCCGCGCTTGGATATCTTTCACACAGTTTGGCGTGTGGGGCTTTCGTTCATCGAGCCCGTTCCGAGCGTTGCGCATCGAAATGCCGAGCCGGATTAAATTCGGCGCCTTGCGCCCAGAGGGTACTGTATCCGCTATCGCTGATTTCAGGGCACTCTCCTAGAACGGTACGGAATGGTGCACTGGTGTAACGAGGCCACGCCCCCCCTCGTATCTACCGTGAGAAACGGTATTAGATCTTAGGGTGGCACAAACAACCCAACCAGCATTGGTCGAAGGTCGCCCTGGGGACGGACGCGAACCACCGCAGGGATATCGCAAGTAACTAGGTCTTTGTTGACCTCCTTCACTAGCAGAACGAAGCTCCTGAACGATGATACGTTGGTTGAACTCAGAGGCGTGCCTCGTTGTGCGTGTAGTCGGTATTAGCTCGTCGAAGCCCCAGTTGATCCATAGCAGGAATGCTGTGGAACCGAGCGATATATGAAACCAGGTGCTACCGTCGCCAGCCTTCTCAGTGTCGCGGCATCCCTTACACGCGGCAATATCCTGTTCCTTTGCGGACGCATTCTCCTGAACTGGGAAATGACCCTGCAACGGTAACGGCGACGTATGGGCGAGGTTTTGATGGCACGTGCGCGTTTGAAGAGGCCGGGTCACAATGTCGATCGTTGTATTTCCTGGTGGTATGTAGATGAGAGGAGAAGCATATTTTGGGATTCTCTTCGGCGGATCGGTGGAGTCCGGGGTAGGCGTTGGTCCCTGCAGAGCAGGGGATCTATTTGATGATACTCACGCAGTTGATTGCGACGATTACCCGACAGCCACTCGCGTTATTTTTCATTTGGCTGAGCGCAACGGGTCCGCATCACTACGTAGGCGAGCAAACGTTCGTGCAGCACAGTCTTCGTGCGTTGCGTAGTGCGCGCTGGTCGGTGCCGGTACCCGTTTCCACACTTTGTATGCTGTATTCGTAACTCGCGTGTTCGCCTTAAGGCGTTCGTCCGTCGGGAGATTTCCCATTTTGTTTTACTAAACAAGTAAACATCACCTGCTTCATAGAAGATCCTACCGACGATGGTGGGATATTGCGTCCTCTTGTTTCGGGTCCGGGTTGAATTGTGGCTCCCTCTGTTGTTTTCTACGTTGACGTCCTGTTAGTTACACTGTTGTGCCCGTCACGATATGTGCAGGATCCAATAGCGATCCTCGCATTCTTCACGCAACGGCGAGACAGGTTGAGGACGGTACAGCAAAGCGTACTGCCGGAAAACAGGCGCATCGTCCATTCATACCAATTCGTTAGGGTTCCCAGCGAATGTCCTAGTCTTGCATGTGTCACAATACATCTATGCGCAACCACACTGTTCTAGGGGTATATCCCAACCTGCCGTTGATGCGCTCCGCAGGAGCTACCGTTCTCCGGAAACAATAACAGCGGTGGATTGCGGCCTGAACCGCTACAGATCAAGAATACCCCCTCTAAACCATTGCCTGTCGTGCATGGAATAAAACTGTTGTAACTGTACAATCAATTATCTCTTGCAAGGATAAATACAGCTACACAACAAATAGTACCCCCGGGGAAGAAAGAGTAGCCAGATAATGTCCTTACCTAATACGTGACACGGTTGATTCTGCCTTCCACTGTTCTAAGATCTTATTCAGCGCCCGCACTAACCGACGCTGTATAACGCGTCGACCACGAGAGGGCAGCAATATTGCTCCTCGAGATACGCTTCATGGGCCTTAGTGGACCGATGACACTAGCGGTATCTCCACATGAGGCGTGCAATGCGACTGGTAAGTTATGCCAGGCGGCCCGCGGGAGACAAAACAGCCGGGATAAGCCGATTCATTGTTGCGTGAACTTCAGTCTCAGTAGATTTAATGAAGTAAAAGGCGCTCCAAACCCAGTCATGTTTCTTATTGCTGGTGTCCAAGCGGACAGGATGATGAGATCCTAGAAGAAGAGGAGTGCCCGAGTGTGTGAGCAGTACTTTTGTCTCAGGGAGAACAAAAGAAACAAAAACACGGGGACCCTGCGTAAGCTAAACGGCTCGCGAAAGCCTGCGTGCCGTATACGTTTTGGGGTTCCCGAGGTGCTGATTTGCGCATCTACCAAGCGACACGTTTGACTCTGCCGCATAGCTACGAGCTGGGCCGCCAATATCAGCTTTTTAGTTGGTCACGCACATTAGCGGTCCGTTTTTTTCGAATATTGAGCTGAAAACTTGACATGTGCTCCATTGTAGTCTTCCCAAGGGATTCGTTACTGCACCACTTACTTTTTATTATTTTATTACGGAGGGCCATAGTAATCAGGACCTACGATACACACAAAAACCTATATATTCCACTGTTTTTACTAACCAT
>JAYJMJ010000309.1:2931502-2954890 GCA_036873875.1 Laminaria ephemera
TCCTTTTCCCCTTTGTCTTTCCATTTTTCTCTTTTCTATCTTATTCTTTTTTCTTCCTTGCTGATATATTCTGGTGTACTGGCTTCCATATGTTCCGCCCTCCTATTCATTGCGGCTGGCATTGCATGGCCAAGTCACCCTGCTGTATTTGCGATGTGTATTTCTGTCTTGTAGTTTGTGACCACAGAGCTCGTCTCTCTGGGAGGCATCGGCCCGGACACTGGTTGTGCTGGATGTAGATGGGTGGAAAGATCAGTTTTAATGTGAAGAACACAGACACACATAGTAGTACGTCGGACCCGGGGGTGTATGGCTTATATGCACCGATAGGGGTGCATAAAAAAATTTCGAGCTAACTCGACCACTCCACCTGCCCCGGGAGGAGTTGTCTGTCGACGCTCCATGGAACCCGGCTTTCCCATTTTCCCGGAAGATTTTCCGGGCCTTTCTGTCGTGCAGGTTGTGACGACTCCGTCATGTAGGGTGTCCTACGTGCCATGGGGCAAAATGGTTGGAAATGTCTAATAATGTGTATCACTGGTCGTGCACTGCCTCACTCTTGTCTTTCTCTCTGCCTGGTCGGCTTCCCTCCGTCCTACCAGGTAGCGCTTACTCAGCGTCTCCAACCCAACGTCGTGGTAGCTCAGACAGAACACCTGTTTGGGCAGGAGGACGAGGCCACATACCCTCCAACGATCCCGGACCATAGTCCTCGCAATACTGTAAAACAAATTATACTGCTGGTGTGCCATACAGCCCGTTCGGACCCAAAATAATCCCAAAAACAATAAAACATCGAGAACCGCGGTGTCATCATCCTTCTAGGCTACGTAAGCGATCTACAGGACGGCTATACTACCACGTCGGGCGTGGTGAAAAACTCCTTAAATTGTAGATCCGATGTTTAGTACCCGGTCAAGGTCATCCTCTGACTAGACTGTGCCAAGTCGATGCGTGCGGCAAATGCTGTATTCGTCATTGGCTACGGGGTATATCGCGTTTTTCCCGTAAAGCCTTTAACATGCCCAATAGCGGGCAGCTTCATACCAAATGCACATAATGAGTTTCGGATCCATCCGGACGTATATCTCCTTTGCCGCCGCTATGTTCGTGCTGAGAAACCCTGGGACGCCCCCCTGCTCCCTACGGAAAAGACCGCCTATTATGCATCCCAAGTTGCGCGGCGACATGTTGGTAGGAATGTGCTGCTGCCGGTGTAACATACCCACGCCTTGATTTTCCTTTCGTCCCGTTCGCAGAGCGCCCTCGATAGCGTCGAGCCCGGGGACACGATCAGCATTGAGAGCGGCATCTACTTCGAAGATCTCAAAACCAGGGTAGGTGGGAGTTGTTATGTTGTTACAAGGCTTCGGATGGGTCCTATAGATGCGCCCATGCTACGGGCAGGGGAGAAGGGGTTGAGGGGCCACTTGGGGAGATGGTTTGTTTTTGAAGTTATGAAGTCATGGAGGTAAAGGCAACGCCAAGTGTCGGACAGTTTGACGAGTTTATAGCATAGAAAATTGGTGTCATTGAGCCTAAAACAAACCAAAGGAGGAACAAACCCATACCAGCACAATTAGCTTCAAATACCCAAACCGACGTCAGTATCATGACTACTGAAGTGCATTATATGGAAAAAAATATATATATACAGTATCGGTAAGTATTACTTGCACTTTTAGAAAGTTTTTGCTGTGGTGCTTGGTCGACACTGCTTGCTGTAGAGGAAGAGCTATTAAGCAGACATACGCTAAAAACAAAAGTGATGTGGTATACATGGCGTGCAAATACGCTGACCCGCGGCCAACGATCCGGATAGGGGGAGATCTCCTGCCAAGATTCTGGCAAGCTTTGGGCCGTGACGGCTCGGCGGACACGGCGCAAGTGCGAGTGCGGTCTTCTAGGTTTTGCTCGGGGAGGTGGGGGGGTCGAGCCCTCGAAGTTTCGTCGAGCGGCCATACATTCCTCGCGTAGAGGTTTTGGTTTAACTCGCCAACGTGAACCGACCATCGTTGAAATTTACGCTATGAGGCGTCGCGCACAACAGCAACACCTGGTATATGTTTATTCGGAATACCGAGTTGTGTTTGCCACGTTGACCTCCAGACCCGTTGCCAAGCACGCTAATTCCACACAAAGCCGCTTGCTCTTTTGCTGTTTATGACCGCGTGATGAGTAATGCTCATTCGCAAATTTGCCACATCGAACAGCAGGTCCGACCGCTCTCTCTTTCGTGGAGATACTTCACGGGCCGCATGCGCGCGTGCATGCATCGTGGTCGAACCCCACCGTAGAGCTGCACATATATATCTCGAAGTATGTGAGATTGGCACCTAACGCACAGTAAGTAGCAGTACATGGGTTTTGCGGTATCGTCGAGGGATGTACATGATTTGACGTATTAGCGGCAAGCCGCGGCAGTACGCGCGGCAAGCCACGGCTTGCCACGGGCACTGCCGCGGGTTGCCACGGCATGTCACGGCTACCCGCGGCGATGCCCACGGTTATCCACGGCATGCCGCAGCACTCCGTGGCGACCCGCGGCAGCACCCGTGGCAATCCACGGCAAGTTGCCGCGGGTATGTCCGCGGATGTTGCCACGGATGTATCCGCGGCAGTAACCACGGTTAGCTCCACGGCAACACCCACGGAAACAGCCGCGGGTGTATCCGCGGGTGCATCCGCGGCAATAACCGCGGATAAACCCGCGGCTGTTTCCGTGGGTATTACCGTGGGGCTAACCGCAGTTACACCCGCGGATACCTGCGGATACACCCGCGGCAGTTTCCGTGGGTAGTGCCGTGGGGCTTACACCCGCGGACACCCGCGGATACACCCGCGGCTGTTTCCGTGGGTATTCCCGTGGGGCTAACCGCAGTTGCACCCGCGGACACCCGCGGATACACCCGCGGCTGTTTCCGTGGGTATTACCGTGGAGCTAACCGACGTTGCACGCGCGGACAATCGCGGATACATCCGTTGCTGTTTCCGTAGGTATTTCCGTGGGATAACCGTGGTTACACCCGCGGACACCCGCGGATATACCCGCAGCTGTTCCGTGGCTATTGCCGTGGACCTAACCGCGGGTACTGCCGCGGATACACCCTCGGCGGTTTCCGTGGGTATAGCCGTGGAATCATCCGCGGTTACTGTCGCGGATACCCCCGAGGCTGTTTCCGCGGACGTTTCCGCGGGTGTTGCCGCGGATACATCCCCGGCTGTTTCCGTGGGTACTACCGCGGACACATGGACACGGCCGTGGGCATTGCCGCGGATGTTACCGCGGATACTACCGTGGCTGTTGCCGCGCAAATTGCCGCGGACGTTGCCGTGGAAATAGCCGTGGGGATTGCCGTGGCAAGCCGCGGGTCGCCATGGAATGCCGCGGAAGATGCCGCAGCTTGCCATGGAAACTGCCGTAATAAAGTCAGATAATGCACATTCGAGGTATCGTCTCGAGGCTTGCTTGGGGAGTATTAGACAATATTGTGGAACAATCGTGCAGGTGTATGGCTAAAATCCTCGTTGTACTAATACACTTTCAGACTTTTGGATGTGCATGTTCCGTGCCCACTGGCTAGATTCTGGCGGTCAATCAGTTCATCGTACGAGAATAAACACAACACCAACAACAGTTCTCAGTTAATCACACGAAGAAAATATCAACATTAAAAGCAGTCCATATGTTTCGCGTGTTTGTGTCCTTATGATAGATTGACGGCACTGAAGACGCAAGGATTACCATCCAAGGGGTCGGCGGCGCGGAGGACGTGATTATACGTGGTACCGGAGAAGAGTCAAGGGTTCTTCAAGTCCAAAATGACTACTATACTATCCAGGTTCGCACTAAACCACTCAGGTTCGTTCGTGTTTCATAGCTTGACAGTGTATAGAAGGATTATCTGCGATTAACACAACTTCTAGAAGCTGCATACGATCAAATGCATGTTGATTGTACGCTACTGCGCAACGGCCTGCTTGTACTGCGATCATGTTGAAAGCCCACGAACGGGATCTCGGCATCAATCTGGTGCATACCGCGATGACGATCGCAGGAGATATGTGCCATCCCGTGTTCGCAACCGGGACTATACATCGTACGCGCAGTCCACGGCAGTATCGAAGGCACGGCACTTTGGGGCGTACGGGACCATACTGGCATACCCTCACGCGCAATAATATTACTTTTTTTCTCTCTATGTTATTGACCTGGGTCTATCTACCGAGCCGGACGTGCAGCGGTGCTGCCCCGGGCTCTTGCTCGGTTCTGGAGTGTAGATGTGGAGGCGTGTGCTGTACTCGCTGAGTCGTGACGACGAAATGCCTATGACCTTGCACGACTGCGAGAAATGTTTATCGTGGGCGGCTGCGCACAGTTTGGAGCTCTTCGGTTTCCGTAGCACCACGACTGATGCTTGCCGCCCCTATGATTCTCGCTACGCACGATCCTCGCTCTTGCAGGACTTTACGATAGACGGGCAGGCTTGGGACGATGTAGAGGATGTTACTGAAGACGACGCCAAACAGGCGTACAGGGACATCTTGATCTACGTCGCTGGTGAGCGCAAATATGTCGAAGATTCTTGGCGAATTATCGGCGAATAAGTTGCTTTCTGGTTGGGTGGAGAATTGCGCAAGCATAGTGAGTGGTCGGTCGATTTATTACATTTCCGCTGCACGGCAAGTTGCTTGCCACGCACAGGAATAAGTACTAAGTACTGTGGTACTGTGTTCGTGGGCCTGTACTGTACCGTTGCTGTATCGCAACCATACGACGACATGAAAACCCGCCTTTGACGTATCCTTTGATGTTTCTGTGTGCAACTCAGTGGATCGCGACGCAACGGAGCGGAGCGGAGGCTACACGTCCGCGCTGGATGGGCTGATCATTACGGGAATGATACTTCAGCACTCCTTGAGCGAATGTCTCCGCCTTCGCCGTGAGTCTGCTAAATCACGTTTGAGTTGTTGAAACCAATGGTCGCGTAGCAGTTAGTTGAAGCAACAACGGTTTGGCTAGTTACTGTATTACAGTCGTGTCTTTTATCCAATAATGAGGAACGGTTCAAGCCGATGAAACCCTGTATATACCCGATGACCGCCGTCAATGTGATGTTTGCGGCGGACTTGACGAAACCGCTTCCCACTCCCTGGTTCCACTCTCGTGCCCCGCTCCTACCCGTAGTATCCGCGAGCACGTTCTATCGCTTTAGTGCGAGATAACTAATCGCAGCCAAGCACGATGTTAGAGAAAAAAGCAACAACCTTTGGAAACCAGCTTGCCAGTATCTCGAGCCTGCTTTGTGGTCCGCCGCAAGTGGATTACGGCGCGTTAAACACAAGCTCGGATACTAATCCCAACCCGCCCTGCCCTCTGCCGCACGCGGGTCCTCTTTGGTATGTGTCTTTTCGGCCCTAGACTTCGTTACGTATGCAGAAATTTACGACAACACCATCAAGGACTGCGGTATGTATGACTTTGAATACGCAGACGACGGCTCTAACGGAGAAGGAATATGTGAGTACGTGGATTACGATCCCCCACACTGCAGCAATAGTGAGTTATCGATATATAAAAACGCGGAACATGGGGCAAACGTATATCAGAGGGTAACCTCTGTTGGATTACGAACTTTAAGGTCTATACGTGTGTGCGTGCAGTAAATACGCGCACTGCATCTGATACCCGAATTAATTTATTCAGTGAACTCGTGCACAGTGTCTGCGCATGGGGTAAGTCCATATGGACCTCATTGTCCATAATCCAACACGCCCCCTTAATGACACGTCAGTAGCTAGAGAAGACGTAGTGATGCTGGAACCTGATGGTCAAGATAATCAAAAACACGATATGGCCCCACCCTCCGACCTGCGTATGCACGGCAAAAAATGGGTGTGGTCGTGCCACGAAGTAGAACCCTCAAGTAGTTTTTGTGACAGGACTCCATCCATTTTGCCGCGGTTCGTACATGGGTTTGATTGTGTGTTCTGCTCGCATTTTGATTCTCTGAGTATCAGGTACCAGCATCGTATATATTCCTCTAACTACAGACCTCTCATCAAAGGAGCGTGTTGGAATACGGACTCTGAGATCCATACACATCTAGTTGATGTTCAGTCACTCAGTCACTCAGTGCGAGTATGTACACTGGATATCTTATTTTGGATATCTGATAAATGCACGTCCACCAACAACGCCCTTTAGACGTGCAGTGTGCTATGTGCTATTAATAGGTTCATGTGCATGGATGTGCTAGATATGGTGTTTTCGTGACGATTGTCCTTGAGCCCGTAGGTAGGGGGGCGATTGCCTCGAGCGCTACCAGAGGGAACGACGACAATCTCAAAGAGAAGTGTGCTTGTGTGAGCCAATTTCGCGCGTTCTACGTACCCAACATAATTCATGGCTTGCGTACAAGTGAAGGGCTATCCCCGGCCGAATAAATCACATGTTTCATGACTACCGCGACCCCCACCACCAGACTTGAGTACTCATCTGGCACTCTTTAGTGTTTTAAGGTCAGCCGTAGAGCAGTTGGTCTGTTATATGTCCTGTTTCTTCAGAACATGTCACGCCCGTTTCAATCGACGGCTTTGCTAGAGAGAAACCTCGCCTGTTGTCCTATGCTCCCAGCTCACGACGTCGCCTCCGTTATTGCCTCGTCTTGACTCGGATGACTTGCTTCGATACTTTCTCAGACATTGGAACCGCACTCAACCAGTGGGACGAGGAAAAGAACTACTCGGGAGGCGAAGATATTTGCCTCGGAAACATCGTCAGAAATAATTACATCGTAACTAATGTAAGGAGAGATTGCCGTCTTCGCATACAGAACAAACATGTCGTCTGAGCCAAAACGAAGGCGCGTTGTACACCAGACAGAGCAAACCAACCGCTATACAATGTTTGTCCGTGGGACCTACTAAGCGTGTTCCTCCTCCTGTTCTCCACGTGATTTCCGTTCCATCTTGTCTTCTCAGTATTGGTTTGAAACCTCCCACACGATGGTGCGCTTGCTCCAACCTCCCACGTCTGAACCGCCCGTCTCTTTTGTTGGTGATGAGCAGGGAAACGAAGGCGTAGACGTGAAGGAGGGCTGTCTGAACACCCTTATCGAGAACAACTACATCTCCATGCAGCTCGATGAAAACGCGGGAGGTACGCTCGCTACCTATCGTTGCGTTGTCCGTCGATGAAAATCTCTGGCTTCGTCTGCAGAGCGGAGATTATACGTTGCATCAAAGCATGAATAGGAGAAATATCTGAGCTAGTCGTTGTTCTCTTGAGCACGCCGCCAAACGTATTGCGTCCTTAGTGATACCAGGTTTACCTATCATTAACAAGGGGATTGGCTCCTCCGCCACAGCGGAATATTGACTGTGGTCCTCGGGCGCATGTAGAAGTATATACATCTGTAGCGGATACGAAGTTTGGGGCTCCGGTTCGGCGTCTCCATAGGTACGCTCGTGAAAACCCACGTACATACACACACAAAGCAACCGCGGCAATGGAACATGTAAGAAATGTCTGCGATACCCACAACCACGCAAGCTCCAGCCCAATGGCAGGACCAAGCGCACTCGATGTCTGGAGCCACGGTTGTGAGGCTAAACAGCGTCTGCGCGGAGTTCGATGAGAAGGCGGTTGGTTGGACGGCCATCTAGCCGCGAAAAACAAAAATTAAGTATCCTCATATTCGGTCGAGTTTTCGACCGGCCTCTCACGCATATATTGCTTTGGTGAGCACGTGTGCCTAACCAACGTACCTCTCATATCTTAGGAGTAGCATCGGACGGGATGGGGCGTCTGCGTCATGCACTGCCATCAAATCGTGGAAACACTTGACCGCATGCAGCAAGCGCGGTGTAAACTATGTGCGATGCAGACCAGAGGAATATGTTGCTGTCCCCGCTAAGACGACTTGTCACACAAGGACCATCCTCGAAGATACCCACTCCGGTTAAACATCCTTACCGCTTTTACGGAGATATTTCGGTTGCTGAATATCGAACCTTGCCCTTCTATGGCCTTATTTCGTGAACCAAACGCGACAGGTATCTCCAGTCACGCAGACAATACCATTATTAAGGGTAACACAATTACGAACGCAGCAGGGGCGGGGGTGCGCGTTGGGACGACGGTAGCCGACGAGACCGGCCATTTTCACGGCATCGACAACACGGTGGGTTTAGTCAAACACAGCTCCCATCTGAAGGCATGCCAATAAAATTATTGTTGTTGCCCTCGATGAAATGCATTCGAGCGCTGTTCTAAGGTGTGTTTAGTTTTTTTGTGAAGTCGCAGTTGAAGTTGGTGAGAGTGACGAACGAGACCAATCGGTACCGACACAGACCACACCCCAGCAGGTGGGGTTTGGCTCAAACCGAGCGTTTGCGTGGTGGCAATCGGTACTCATGGTCGTACAGGGCGGGGATATGGGATATTCGTCGTGGTTCGGAAAGGGCATATTAATTTAACACAACGGCGAGAGTTACTCTCGGTATACGTATGTTAGGGTATCGTACGATTCATCATCCTACCTTTCTGCTTCGTGTCGATATTTAAATAGTGATGCACCAGACGCTTCCACAGCCCGCGCGGCACATGAGAAAGAGGCCACATGTTCCGTCTTTCTGCCTTGTTTGTCTAGTTATTACCAGGTATGTCTCATTGCAGGAGTATTTCTTCTGGTTTTTCTATTGTTTTGTTTGTTTTCTGGTTCCTTGTTTTGTTTCGTAAAAATCTGGCTTGTTTTTTGCTTGGTTATTCGTACCCCGTTCTACTCTATTCGTACCACGAGTACGAACTTCGTCCGTTGCAGCTATTCGTAACCGCGACAACAGACATTCGTACCACGAATACGAATTTCACCCAGGTACAGACATGAATAACCGCGATAGGTATTCGTACTACAAATACGAATTTCATTGCTGTGAAAAAAAGTTATCTTGTGCCTGTTGAGTAGTGCCAGCTGCCCCCTACGGTTACTCGCTATACAGTGCCGGTGAAATCGATAGGCAAATCCAGGGACAGCCAGTGGAGGGAGAATGCGGAGTAGTGCCGGTTGCATTAGCACGGCTGTTCTGTGGTGAGGGCAGTCCTGTTGTACAGCCTTCTTGTGGGTAGGGGAACCACTTCACTGCTACTCGTAGCGTTACAGATCTGCATTTCATTTTAAAAGGTACAGTCGTGTGGTCCCTAGCTCCTGTTGAGTAGTGCCGGTTGCCCGCTACATTTGGCCGCCATAGTGCCCGTGAAATCGCTTGGCTCAGCGGGGAACAGCCTGTAGTGGCAGTATGCAGAGTAGTGCGCATTACCGCTATAGTGCCGGTATTTCTGTGTGGCATATTTGAATGTACACATATTTTTTCCACCAACCACAGGCCAGTTTACGGAACGGGCTTGCGGGAGGGGGCAGTCCTACTCCTCTCGGGACACACAGCAGGGCATCGGGATATATATGTGGCCACATGCAGCTATACCTTTTTGCTGGAGGAACTGTATACTTAAAAATGCGAATGATAATAGCTGCTGCAGTACTTTTTAATGTTGTATAGCATCAGCACGGCTGTTCTTCTGTGGTGAGGGCATATCACCATGTTTACGTGTGTGTTAATAGTAGTGTGTTCTACTCTATTGAATGGAACACAAGTCGAAGTGCTGCCCTGCCCTACCCGAAGATGCCGGCACCCATGCGGAGCCCTTGTACGTTTTATGTTCTTCCGAAATTTTGTTTTTCTTGAAGTTATTGTGGTAGAATCTCTATGGAATCGAACAAGTCGAAGTGCTGCCCTGCCCTACCCGGACGAAGCAGAGGACCCTTGTGTATAGACTCACTTACTGTGGTCTCGGCACATCCGGAGGTTGCCCTCGACATATTCTCCCACCTCTCAGCCATCCTCCTCAGCTCTTAATTGCCGACGGAAAAGTTGATTTTTTAGGAACAATCCTGAGGCTGTTTTTTTTCCCCCTCTTTTTGCTTTTTAGCTTTTTTGCTTTCTTTTGTTTTATTTGTGAACCTGCTTCTTTCGCGCACACCTCGAAGGCATAAACCAAGCTCCGGTAGCCACAGTATTTAATCTACGTACTACAAGCACAGCAGAACAGCGTGAAATCGGCCCTGCCCAGAGCAGCAAAGTTCATACAGCAGTACGTTCGTGTCGACCAGAGTGCGACAACACTAACAAGCAAGCAGACAAGAGCAAAAGCGTTGCCGAGAGCCATCATGTACGAGTATTTTTTTTATGTTTCCTTTTCTCCGCTTTGCTGTTGTTGCTCTTTGAATATTGCGTTTAAGCCACTAAAAAACCAACAACTAATTTTGATTTTTTCCAAGTGCCGCTGACACTCAGCCCTATGACGGACCGGCGTCTAGACGTAACATACTGTTTTTAGAATGGAATATCTTAAGATAGATGCGACTGACGCGTGCTACGATAGAGGTAGCACTTTTTGGCTAGTTTCGTTTCTGAATAACGGGGCTCCTTAACCCAAAATCGTCGGGATGTTGTTCTTCTTTTGTAATATATACCTATGCCGTGGGTTTGTTCATTGATTTGCACTTTCACTTTATTCAAAATCAATTTTTGGGTGAGGTGTAGAGCAGCTCCTCAAGTGAGGCGCCCCAGAAAATGAATGGTGCACCTCTACCGTAGCATTTGTCGACTGACGTGTGTCCAAAAACAGCAAGCAGTCTCTTTGTTGACACTTCAACCACACTGCTGCGCGCGTGTGTGTTTATATTGAACTGCTTTTTACACCCATCGACATGCAGCACACTCAGTGTCCATGCCGATTCGTCATCCCAGACCTCGAAGCCACAAATCAAGCTCCGATAGCCACAGTATTTAATCTACGTACCGCAAACACAGCAGAACAGCATGAAATCGGCCCTGCACAGAGCAGCAAAGTTTATACAGCAGTACCCTCGTGTCGACCAGAGTGCGACAACACAAACAATCAAGCAGACAAGAGCAAAAGTGTTGGCGGGAGCCATCATGTACGAGTATTTTTTATGATTCCTTCGTTCCTCTTTGTTGTTGTTGCTCTTTGAATAATGCGTGATAAGCCAAACAACCAACAACTAATAAATTTGTTTTTTTCCAAGTACCGCTGACACTTTGCCCTGTGACGGACCGCGGTCTAGACGTAGTATACTATTTTAGACTGGAACATCTTAAGGTGTGACTGACGAGTGCAAAAACAGCAGTCTCTTTGCTGACAATTCAACCACACTGCTGCGTGTGTGTTTTTTCATTAAACTGCTTTTTCCACCCATCGACGTGCAGCACACCCAGTGTCCATACCGATTCGGCGTCCTAGACCTCGAAGTCACAAACCAAGCTCCGATAGCCACAGTATCTAATCCATGTACCGCAAGCACAGCAGAACAGCATGAAATCGGCCCTGCACAGAGCAGCAAAGTTAAAAACAGCAGTGCGTTCGTGTCGACCAAAGTGCGACAACACAAACGAGCAAGCAGACAGGAGCAAAAGTGTTGCCGAGAGCCATCGTGTACGTTTGTCTTTTTACGTTTCCTTCTTTCCTCTTTGTTTTCGTTGCTCTTCGAATATTGCGTTATAAGCCACCAACAACCAACACCAACTAATTTTGATTTTTTCCGAGTACAGCTGTGACACTCAGCCCTGTGACGGACCACCGTCTAGACGTAATATACTATTTTTAGACTAAAATATCTTAAGGTGTGACTGACGTGTCCAAAAACAGCGGTCTCTTTGCTAACACTTCAACCACACCGCCTCGTGTGTGTGTTTTTTATTAAACTACTTTTTCCACCCATCGACATCCAGGAGACCCAGTTTTCATCCCGATTGGTCATCCTAGAGAGAACCCCCGCCCGGTATAATCGCAAACCGTGAGACAGACATATACATCACAAGTACTACAGCAAGATACGAGGTACAACATACGGTATACTCATGCATGTGGCGTCCGGGTTGTTTTCCTGGAGCATGGCGGCGGGGCTCTTGGCATTTTCAAGTCGATTTTTTGCACCTACAATCAGTCATGGACCTCTGTCCGCTTCACATAATTTGTTCTATTTTTCCTTCCCGAGCGCGCGTAGCGGGCAGCGAATGCCGCCCGCGGAGCGAAGCGCCTTGTATGTATTACGCTTTTCCGAATTTTTGCTTTAACTTGAAGCTAGTGTGGTGCGGCTGTCTCACTCAGTTTTGACTGCTTTTCGATTCTGACTCGAGTTTCGGAAACTCGTTTTTTTTTTACTTTTTTCGATATTTTTTGTCGATTTTTTTAACTTTAAGGTAGTGTGGATTTTTGGTCTTGAAATTAGTGTCTGTTTTTATCTTGACGTTAGACTGGAAACGCTTATCTTGAATTTAGTTATGTATTTTTATCTTGAAATTAGTGGAAGAGCGACCCCGGGTGGGAAATGGGATGGTGTGGTATAGTATGGTATGGTCCGGTATTATGTTTTTGTGTTATCTTGAATTCAGTGTAGTAGAGGCTGTCTCGCTCAGTTTAGACTGCTTTCCGATTCTGAATCGAGTTTCGGAAATCCATTTCTTTTTTCTTTTTTGGACTTTTTTTCGATATTTCATGTCGTTTTTTTTGTCTTGACGTGAATGTGTAATTTTTGTCTTGAAATTAGTGTGGGGATTTTTATCTTTAAATTAGTGTGAGAGCGACCCCGTGCGGGAAATGGGATGGTGTGGTATGGTATGGTATGGTCCGGTATGGCATGTAGTTATGTTGTGGTGTGGTACGCGGTATGTGATATGGTATGTTAGTATAGTGTGGGTAGGGTATGGTTAGTATGATATGGTCTGATATGGTATGTGGTACGGTACGGTACGGCATCGCGTGTATGTGATATAATATTTATACCGTATGTCATAGTGGGGTCTGGTGTGGTATTATGTGGTATAGCATCTGTCGCGAACTACTGTAATATATCGATCACCGGCACACAAATCCCAAAAATATAAGGGATGCGGACGGACGGACGGACAGACACCAGACAGACAGACCGACAAATCTGCATTAACCAAAATAGAGACTCAGTTTTACAAACTGGGAATAGAGACTCAGTTTTACAAACTGAGACTTGTGTGATCTAGCTGTGAGTTTCGAAGAACACCTTTGAGGAGGTCGCTGCCGTGTACCAGGTATGTATATGGATACGATTGTATCAGATTAACTTGTACTGGTGCTCCGGTATGTGTTTACATGGCTTCGCATGGGTGCCGTGCGGGCAATCTGCATTTGGAATATGTGGCTTCTCGTCGCCCCAGTGTGGCGGTTTCTGGCCATCCTTTGCGACCTGACGATGTGCAGCGTGATGTCAGTCACGAAAATGACAAAGGAGCAGAACATGTACCGGTATGTGGCTTCTCCTATCCCCAATGCCGGGATTCTGGCACGCTCTTTCAGAAAAGGCTATCCAGGCCTTCTTTCAGGCATGCCTTAAAATTTAGGGCCTACATGTCCTTCTTACGAAGATCGACCAGCCATAATATACACCCGACCTCTCCAACCAACCCAACAACAACAACTTATAGGTGACCGACAACATGTTGGTGGACTGTGATGCCTATGGCCTCAAGATTATGTCAAGCCCACAAGCGGAAATTTGCGGAAACGAGGTCGTGCTGCCGGAAGGACAAACCGAAGATACGGTGGGTCCACAACCTTGATTGTCAAGAAACTCGCTTCCAAGTGTAATCATCTACCGTTAGGCGTGTGCATTCGTAGCGTTAGCGTAAAGGAGGAAGGCGGGATGGCGGTCATGTGAAGGGGGCTGCGGCAGCGTACCTGCGAGATATGACTCAAATGTTTGTCATGTATGTATGCATCGCTCCCACCCGTTTCTCTCTTAACACGGTCTAAATTGAGGGGGAGAATATTGGAGGGCGTACGATAGCACCCGATTATTCACTTTTGATGTACTCTACGCTAACCAATTACGGCTCGACACTGAAGTTGCTCTCCGCCCCCGCCCTCCCCGCCCGACCACTCGCCTCACCCTACCATTGTCATCGCCCGCGAACCATTTCTACAGTACAAGTACTCTGGGGGCACATATGGCGACGACTACGAGCCTTTTGAGCCGTGCGACGCCACTCTGGATGTGACCACCCCGGCCCCATCTGTAACGCCCGGTGCGGTGTACCTGGGGTGTTTCAAGGACAAAAAGAACAAGCGCACAATGGAAGTCTTGGCGTACAATGCCAAAAACAAACTGACTAATGAGGTGAAAAAAGGGGCTTGAATTCCTTTGTGGTTTGTCTTTCTTTTGCTGCTTCTGTCTACTAATCACAATTTCAGGGGCGGGGGTGGTGCTTCCAAACTAGACTGCTCGTAGGTGCTGCCAGTCTTTCAAGCGTATAGGCGTAACCAGTACCCAGAAATCAGACATCCAACAATTTTTAGTCTAATTGTTAACTTTGTTTTTCTTGTTGATGTCAATGCTCTTCTTGTCGCGTTCGTGTGCTTGTGATGCCCCTTTCGCGGCTTGTGGCACCATGGTTTAGCACCGAATGTCGCCCGATGCCTGTAACGACTGTTCAAAGGCATGGCTTTCTCGTGCCTGCGATTAACGGCAACCTGCAGGGTGGTTCTTACTTAACTCCGTTATCGAGTCCGCCGACCGTTCATACAGAAACTTCAAAGGCATGTCCTCCCCGTGCTTACTGCTACCAGCTACCTACCTGGTGGTTCTTGCTCAACTCCGTTAGCCAGCCTGTCAACCATTAAATTTTAAAATTTCAATGGACGAAGGAGCTGACAAGCTCGTACCTGTCATATTCTCCCATGCGCGTGCACTCGATCCCTTCATGCAGACCTGTATCGAGTACTGCAAAGAGGAGGGCATGAGGTTCGCCGGAACAACTAACGCCAAACAGTGAGTGGTTTTCCCGCTTTCATCGGCACCCGCAAGAATTAACATACTGTAGGCGTTTTTAGCGTCATAGCATTGTGCATCGCCGGAATATCCCCTTGGTATACAGCAAGAGCGGGTGGCGCAGGTCGTAACTGCTTTGCTTGTTGACTTCAAGCAAATGCAAGCCATGTGTGTACTCCCTAACGTACGGAATGGACGATACATGCACCCTATCAGCAAATTAACATAGCCGTTTTCGCGTCATAGCATCGTGCATCGCCGGAATATCCCCTTGATATACAGTAGGAGCGGGTGGCGCAGGTCGTAACTGCTTTGCTTGTTGACTTTAAGCAAATGCAAGCCATGCGGGTACTCCCTAACATATGGAATGGACGACATATGCACCCAATCAGCACGTTTCAGGCACAACCGGTTCACCCCACCTACCGTATAGTGTGTAGTGACTTCAGTAGCTGCAGAACGGGACGCATGCTGCCGCAGAGGTGCAGCTAGTTGTTTCTGAGGATCCTCAATTAAGGAGTTCCATACCTCACCGAAAACTCGATTTTGAAAGACATTGCTTAACATCGATGGGCAGTCCCGTGGGCTAGGTGTACAACGAATACATTAGGGAACACGAACGAGGTTTGAAAGAGATTGGGTAGTTCCTCAGTTGAGACGCCCGTCACACAGAAACCACTTGACCCAAACCAAAGCCTGCCACGCCTAGAGTAGCACGAATCACGCTCTGGCTCGCACTTGAACCGTTAGCGGGTGGGGAGCACGCACAGCACATACACGTGGGGGTTTACGCGTGCGCCGCATCTGTTCAATTTTCATGCACGTTCCCGTTTGACAAAGCCTCCGAACGCAAACGCGCCCGCATCGACAGCTGCTGTAGTCGACAATCGGCCGACCTGGGGAGAGCACCAGCTGTGCCAGAATGGGCCTGCCGCCTTTGCTTGTCTCCCGATATCCTATTCCGAATGGAAGCGTACTGTACATATAAGTCTATTTTACACACTTGCATGAGATGAGCCCGAGTCAAAGCCCACGTCGCGACCCTCCATTAGGTCATTCCAAAATTATCTTTCGCGATACGTCTTCGAACACAGGTGCCGATGTACCAACACCGAGTCGGAGGTGGACAGGCACGGAGAGAGTACCGGTTGCACCAAGGACTGCCCTCGCGATTCTGTAATGCCCTGCGGTGGGCGTTTGGCCGTCACGTCGTGGGAAATTATTTAATCACCCTTAAAAAGGCTGCGCTAACCGCAAAAAGCGATGCGTGCTGCATTGAACGAGAGATGTAGAGAGGGACATAGATCCGTTAAGTATAGCGCGTGAACATTGTCCTGCCTGAGTCTTTGGAGTCAAGCTCAATTTAAGCTCTTTAGCGTTGTGGCAGTGAATATTTTACGCATGAGTGTAAACATAGCTTGCAAATTTAGCTGGTACTGTTATTTTAACACCTACTACTTCGTGCAATCGTGCGAGACGACTAACACAAAAGGGACGCGGGGAGGCAGGGGTTTGGGCACCAAGTTGACATTATTGGCGGTCGTCTATTTAAGCGGCGGCGGGTCGGCGGTGGTATAAACGTCCGAGCATAGCTCTAGCCTAGGGAAAATACTGCTAATCGTTGGATCACGTCCGTGCGATATCGATCCCGGTCATGCTGGGCGTGATATGCAGGTTGAGGCATACATACTACAGTAGCGGTTGAGGCAGCGGACGTTTGGCCGTAACCGGGTGTGTGGTCGCTGACATGATCCTCGTTCCCCGACGTTTCACTTGTACAAAGTAAGATACTATTTTTTTGTCGTGGTCTTCGTCTAAACGCATCTGCTATTGTCCGCAATGTTGGCTACCTAACGGCTCGATGCGGGGCGGGAAACAACTGTGTTGCTGTTGAAGGATACGATACTTGCATGTGCCGTTTCATGTTTTTCTGAGGGTATTTAAAACTATGGGCTTTCGTTGGGTTTGCAGGAACGGCTGGTGGACTATTTCTACCGTAATTCAGTAGAGTCACTACTTTGTATTTTGTCCAGTGCATGTGTACCATGATTGTTTTCGTTTCCATTGAGACTTTCAGGCAGCATGCGAGCCGCCACGGATGCTGCAAAAACGCCGCTTCGTCAAATTTGGTTCGCTTTGTTCTAAACATCTTTACGGGTGTCACCTGCGGCAGAAGCCGCCATCAAGCCGTGTCAGATTTGTGTGTGCTCGAAACATGTTTGCACACTTCGCATATAAAATACCCGACACCATTATTAGTATTCTGGTCCTATGATATCCGGCTCAGGTTTTCTATTGTTAGCTGTGCCTGGACATGTTTCACACTGTAGGGTGCGTGGGGATGTCGTTCAACGAGACCGTTGCTGTCGTTGTATCCGCATCGAAGTGCCGAGCCGGATCGTATTTGACGCCTTGCGCCCAAAGGGTATGCTATCATCAATTTTAGCGTGCTCTCCTCAGGGGGGCGCGCTGGCCATGCTGTAATTCAATACGTTTTTTTCTCGATTTTTTATTTTTTGTGTAATTTGTCTTTTACGCAACAGCTATACTATTTCCAGTGTAACAGTGGCATATGAAACACGCCTTACGGAAAACGTGATACCTCCCGAACCACACCTGCCACCCCCGGGTGTAAGATACGTGAAGAAAGCTTACGTCCAGCCCAATATGTTTTGAACTACAAGCATATCCCTAAAACTTACGCCTTTTGTGTTTGCATCCGATAAATATATGTCTCAGCGTTGGTCATTTTGCAGCCCGTAACACGTACAACTGCATGAGCGGCCGTGGGCGCCCGGGCGGCGCGAGAACGCGTATGTTTTTTAGGGTAACCAATAGATGGCAGAGTGATATTTACAGCGATAGTTTCTTGGGCGTTTCTCGGGTTGAAGCATGCGTCCGAGTGATCTGGCAACAGCACAAGAAATATTTCCGTGAATGTAAGCTTTCTTCACATATCATAACCCCGGACGTAGCAGATGTGATTCGGGAGGTACCACGTTTTCAACAAGGCGTTATTCCTACCGCTACAACATATAAATACTAGAAAAAGTATAGCTTCTGCTGAAAAAATAGTTTTACAGACATTTTTACTCGAGCGATCAACAAAAACACACAAAAAATGTCCAGAGCCGCTCCTTAACGGCATGAAAGGGTCCACTGTCATACCATTGCCGTACTGAGGTCACGGGCCCTATGCCCATACTTCGAAGTATACCGCGAGAAGTTTGGTTAGATCTTAGGACAATACAAACAACCCATGAAACAAAAAAAAATCGCTGTGGAACAAACCGATAGAAAAAGAGAGGTGACAGAGGATTCTGCCACCGCCACCAATCTCGGTGGCCCGGAATCTCTTACACACGGTCAGGACGTACGCTCCTGAACAGAAAGAGACCCTGCACCGGCAACGGTTAAGTGTGGATGATGTGTGAGAGCACGTGCGCGTTGAAGATTCCGGGTGATTACGCCGGTTGTGGCATCTCCGGACGAGCGGCAAGCGGGCACATGCAGTTGAGTCTTCTCGTCGGTGGAGTGGGGGCCGAGTAATTGGGCCCAGGGAAACAAGATACCCATTGGATGACACTCATGCAGTAGATTGTGACTTGTACCCGTCAGCGACTGGCCTTCAAGTAAATCTAACTCAGCACAAAGGGTCCACCCAACCTGTACGTAAGCAGTCGTTCGTGTAGCAACGTCTTCGTGCGTTGCATCGTGGGCACTGGTCGGTGCAGGCGGCCGTTTCCACACATGTTATGCCGGCTTCATCGCTTCCGTGCTCGCCTCAGGATAATCGTCTCAGTAAAGAAGTCTCTATTTTGGCGCACCACGTGAACAGCACGCTACAACCACCGATCGTGGGATATGTGCCTGCTTGTTCCGAGTACGGGTTGACTCACAGCTCCCTCAGGTTGGTTGTACGTTTTTACCCCTTCAAGCAAATTGTTTCAGCAGTAACGATTGATGCCGGATCCGGTCACGATTCTCAGATTTTTCACGCAACGACGAGACAGGTTGAGGGCGATACAGCATAGCATGGCGGACAACAGGCGCATTGCTCATCATCCACAATATTTCGTCGTAGATTCCGGGTAACGTGTTAGCCGTAACTGCTTCAAACATTACCTATACATGCACAACCCTGTTTCTCTAGACATAATCCCAATCTGCGCTTGTTGCGCTTCGCAGGAGCTACCTCTCCGCAGGAACAACAACAGCCGTGGGTTGAGGGCCTCCGCCACGAGAGGAACATCAATAATACCCCATATAAACTATTGCCTGCCGTGCATGACATAACACTGACGCAACTGTACAATCAACACTCTAGTGTAAGGGTAAATACAGTGGCACAATAAACACAACCCCTCGCAAAGAAGATACAGCCGGCTTATATCTCCATCTAACGCGTGACACGTTTGACTCCGCCCTCCACTGTAAATATTGCTAGGGAGGTGCTTCATGAGCTTAAGCAGGAGACATGGTATTATCGGGATCTTCAATATGGGTCATAATGCGGCTGTCAGACGGCCTGCAGAAGGCCAGCACTGATAGTCGGGGTCAACCGACTGAATTCTGCCTCAGATTTAGTCTCAGCAGGGATGGTGGAAGAATCGACGCTCCAGCGCCAGCTGTGTTGCCAAATCGCCGCTGTCCAAGAAGAGATTCTAGAAGAAGAGGAGTGACAGAGTGTGTGAAGAGCACGGTTGGCTCAGCTTGAATGCTACCACCCAAACACGGAGACCCTGCATGAAACATAAGGGAAAACAGAAGACCCATAACTCGAGGTCGTCGGTATCCTTGTTGAGGCTCCCGGGGCTTCGAGATACACATATATGAAACGACACTTTGATTGTGCGGCTTAGCTACTAAATCGGTTTTGACATACCGCACTGCTTGTACCACCGTATGATAGCACGTTGTTGTGCTGCGGTTGCCTACTCGCTATTGGTGGCTATGATGCTGATCAGCGGCTTGGCAGGCTATTGTTTACTTCTGAGGTAACAGTATAGCTATCCTTAACACGAGCCCTCGATGGAGGTGACATTGTCAAACTGGCTATATTCAACTTTGAACCTGACGTGCTCCGTCCCGGCATTGTAGGGATGCGAGGGTCAGGGGTCATATGACTTCGACTATGCATGAAATGAGTACACCCCCTCCCCCCCCCTGGATTTCCCAATAACTTGGTTCCAATGTAGCCTTGCCTCGTGTTTACTGCAAGTGTCCTATCCTATTCCGTGTGTCTCCTCGAAAGGTTCAACCCTTGATGTTGAGGTCGTTGTACATGTCGATACTGCTGTACTTGCCTGCACAGTTGCGTGTGCACCCGTGCTACTGTTATGTCGCAACAAGTTCGATTACTATTTTGCGCCGTTGCAATACCATCATCAATTGTTCGTGCTTCGCGAATGATGGGTGCGTAGCCGTTCTACGGCTAACGAAAGCATAACCTGGCGACGTAAAATGTATACTGCAGCTATGACAGTTTTGAAACATGGACAAGCATGCCAACCAAAAACAAAACACATCGTACATTGGAACCCACGAGGGCCTATTTTAAGTGTCCACGTATATTTTTGACCACATCACACAGATCGTATACTCGTAGCATAGACGTAGATAGCGATTCTACACGCACGGGAAACAACTAACGTACGAACTCAACGAGCATTGGGAATGCTGAATCCTCTGCGCCAAAATAATGCCGAGCCTGTGAATACGTTGATGTCTATTTAATGAGATTCACCCCGAACAATAGAAGAGCTTTTGCTGCTCCCATGGAGAATGTTCATGACGACAAAAGTTTTGATGGCTTAGGCGAGCCGTAGTATTTCCTATTGATACAGGAGCGGCTATGAGCAGACAGAGCGTGCCGGAAAAACAGCAAACTCTTTGTTTTTGTTGTGCTCGGCTTTAAATGGATACACCATGCTCGTATATGCATCATGCAGGAAATTCGAAACGTGCACGCGGCAGTAAATCGAAGGAACCACGTACATCCACGGAACTATGCTTCTTAGATGTCCGTGTTCGGTTTCACGCTTTCTGTATCGCGCGTTGTTGTTACAGCAGGTAAGGTTCAAGACTGTCGATGTCTGGAAAATGTGAAAGTATGTTTGTATCCTAGTCGTCGTTTAGGCCTGTCTTCGCTATATTTGGTAGGAAAGATACGTGCATATATGTTGGAGCAAACAAGCAGCAGGGAACCGAAGGCATCACGTGTTGTCATGAATTTATATTTCGGTTTCAGCGCCTGAATTGGTGCTTTTAATGCCGTTGTACAGCATGCCTCCCTTGCTTACAAAGTACAAAGGGTTAGGGTTGCACTTAATATCCAACATATCTTCAACATGGTGGCAAACCCTCTACTTCGATTAGTAAATGAACATTCATACGAATAGAGTTGAAGCAAAATCGGTTTTGATGTCGCGCTTTTCTGGTTGTGGTCTACGGGACACATATACAAACTTCGAAACACAGACCTCTAGAAAGCAGAAAGCATCAGGTAGGCCAGTAAAACTGTGGCGAAGTACCAGTGTTTGATTCAGTGAGTTTACTGCCGTACAGCGAGCATGACACATCGAAGACGCGAAGCCTTTCTATTTACGTACAAAGCACAAAACAAACAGTCAGTAGATAATCAGACCAGTTGCTTCCCGCCATTAGATTCAAAGGAAAAACCGAAATCCTTGCTGGAAACAGAGAGCACGACACAACAATACGAGCACAAGCGAAAACCGCCACGGCGAGATAGCGGCCTCCAACGCACATGAAACCCTCGGAACTTTTCGGACAAAGCAAACCAAGTTACGCTAAGCGCCGATTGTGCGGTACGCATGAAAGCTTCCACGTTGCCTGCAAGTATCGGTCGAAACGAAACAATTACTGTAGGTATACATACACTTGACGAAGTACAAAGCAGTGACTACGGAATTACAGTAGAAATATCCCACCACCCGTTCCTGCAGAACCGACGAAACATACCTGGCAGTCAACAACCGTCATAAAACATTACAAAAACACAACGTATGTTTTCCGTCTCGCATCGAGCCGCAATATAAGCAACACTACGGACAACAACAGATACTTTTAGACCAAGACTACAACAAGACTAAATACTTGGCATAGCACAATGACATGTAAACGCCGCGGGAAGATGGCATATCAGCGACCGCACACCAGGTTACGACCAACACTTCGCTGCCTCAACAGCGCCTACGTTACACCTGATATATGCCTCTACCTGTACATGACATCCAGTATGAACGAGATCGACATCGAACGGAGAGGGTCCAGCGACAAGCAGCCTTGCTCCTAGGCTAGAGCTTTGCCTCGACGGTTCACCTATCACAGCCCCTTAAGTAGAAGGCTGCCGGCAATATCGATTCGATGCCCTAACCGTACCCCCCCTTCTCCCTGTTGTTGGTTTCGTCTCGGACGACGCAACGAGACCGTAGCAGGAGGTGTTGAAATTTAAGTACCAGCTATAGTTAGAAAATATAGCCACACTCATACGTATAACATCGGCCACCACGAACGTTAGGCAACTAATGGTTGTGCCCGAATCCAAAGACCCAGGCGAAACGATGTTGACGTGCTTAACCTGGCGGAGCTGTGCCCCTCTTTGGATCTCTCTCGCTCACTGCAGCACATCGTACTTTGCGCTGTTACCACTATCTTTTAAAGGGTCACTGTATAATTTCCCACGATCCGACGGTCAAGTGCCCACCGCAGAGCAATATAGAATCTCGAGCACAATCGTTGGCGCGTCTGATACTCTCTCCGTGCTTGTCCACGTCCGGCTCGGTGTCGGCACACCGGCATCTGTGTCAACAGTCGTCTCGCGAAGTAAGAGGGGGGAATGCGTTCATGGGTGGTCGCAACGCGGGATTTGACGCAGCGACATCACATGCAACATATGTACTACTCTTTCCGGAAATGTGACGACCATTTGGTAATCATATACCTCTATCGGTATATGTATGTGCATGGTGATATACACGGTGCAACGAGTGGTAGCGGCAGCAAAGTCGCGACCGTACATAACATATGATGCGTGTACCGCGAGAATCGCATCTCACGTGGGAACGGACGCATGCTCTGCAACAACAACAACAACAACAACAACAATAACAACCGGGTCTCTCTCTCCTGCGTGTGGCCGACGTCCGCGGTTGGGACGAGCACGCGAACGCCCCCAGGAGCGACTTCGAGGCGGTCGACGCCGGCCTCCGGGAGTTGCGTGACTCCGGCCTCCCGTTCGGCGGGGTCGCCTTGGGCGGCTGGAGATGGGGTGCCCACTGCCTCGCCGACAACAAAACCGACCGAGCGACGGCGCGAGCAACGACGACGGCCCAAGGCCGCCAACAACTAACAACCGAGTGACGTGGTCGAGCGACCGAGCGACTGAGCGACCGAGCGGCGGTGACCGACCGAGTCTACCGCCGCTCCCGACTCCACCCAGCCTTCCTACACTGGCGCGCCTCCGTCGCTCGGTCGGTCC
>JAYJMJ010000309.1:2954990-2972709 GCA_036873875.1 Laminaria ephemera
TCTGAGTTACGACTACTAGGGAGGGAGAAGGAGAAAGTAAAAGTGCGAAGATAATAGATGGGATGAGCAAAAAAATACCTGGTATAAAAATACAAACAACTGTTGAGAGGAAGACGGCTTTTAATGCGCTTTTGCATCCTGTAAAAAAAAAAGGCAAGATGCGTGTAATACGTCGGTTGTCTGTGCTACGGGATGTATGATATGACCTCGTGAAAGATATCGGCCGGTGATATAATTCTTAGCGCCAGAGTCAACAGGGCGATTTTACTTTTTACAAAGAACGACGGTCAGCCAAGGACTGCGGCCAATGACCTGGGGATGGAACGTTGATGATGAGGACTATTTAATAGGATACATTTTAGCCAAAAAGACACGTGTGGGGAAGGGAAACTGGGAAATGGTTGACAAGAGTCAAAGTCAAAGGAGAGATACTACTGATTTACGGAAGGATATTCGATTTTGCATGGGAACGGCATCTAGTTATCTACGCTACATTGTCGGGGGGAAAACAATACCGGGTACATATTATTGATCAGGCTGCACCCTCGTAGATGCTTCCATCTCGAGTGTCGTAGGAAAGCGGGATCGTCAAAAAGGGAGGGACGAAACGACAGAACGAAGCACCACAGGTCTATTACAGGGGAACATAGTAATCAGGACTAAAAATGGTTAGTAAAAACAGTGGAATATTCAGGCTTTTGTGTATATCGTGGGTCCTGATTACTATGGTCCTCCGTAGTACTAGGTGTTGTGGTACTGATGTGCCGTTGACTGAACTACGTAGCAAAAAACGGTCTAATCCGCTGTGGTGCCGTATTATACCGTGCATGATGCTTAATACCTGGTATTGAGAGCAGGGTGTAGTTATTGTTTCACTCTTTCCCCGTACGACGTACCCGTTTTCTAATTTCACGACCAAATATTTAATGCTGTTTAGGCTACAAAAAACGTAAAGCTTTATGCCGCCACAGGCCGGGACCAATGACAGGCTGGTTTACAAAGAAAAAATACCGGATCTTATTTGGTTGTTGGTGTTTTTGTTGATCATTCGCGTAATTCTTTCTGCAAAAAAAGTTTTTTCCAGCAGATCCTACCCGTTTTCTAGAATATACCTGGTAGCAGGTATTATATAGCGGCAAGAAACACGCCTTGCGGAAAACGTCACAACTCCCGCACAAAACCGATGCTTCGCGAGCATCAGATCATTGAAGACAGCATATATTCACGACAATCATTTTTGTACTACTGCCAGATCACTCCGTCGCATTTTCCGACCCGAGAAACGCCTCAGAGACGAGCGCTGTAAATCGCACTCTTCGTTAAGATGTTGAGGTACCATACATACATACGACATTCCAACATACCCAGTCCCTCGCAACACCCCTTGATTTGCCTGTTCCCCTGTCCACAGAGTGCCCTCGATAGAGTCGAACCCGGGGACACGATCAGCATTGAGAGCGGCATCTACTTCGAAGACCTCAAAACAAGGGTAAGTGAGAAGTGTTCTACTATATACTAGAAGTGTTACAAGGCTCCGAATGTGTGCAATTGATACTTGGTTTTCTATTACAAGGCTATCCGTGGGTACCATCGAGGCTGTGCGTGGGAGTTGGTTTACTATTAGCAAGGTCCGCATGGGTGCTGTCGAGGCACCCGATGCCCGGGAAGGGGAGAAGGGGTTGACGGGTCACTTAGGAGTTAGGAGATGGTTTGTTTTGGAGCTTATGAAGTCATCGAGATTAGGGCAATGCCAAGTGTTGGAAGGTTGAAAGAGGGTATATCCGGTCCAGTTGGTGTCGTTTAAAAGCCTAAACTAAAACCAAACGAAGCCAAAACCCACCCCTTGGTGTTCTAGAAATAACTAAGCTCCACCAATATGCATGCATTTGCGTTCTGTAGAAAGCCTTGCTACTGCCTGTGGTGCTTGGTCGACAATGTTACAGAGGAGGAGTCCGTATGCAGACACTAAACAAAAAATGCGACCATCAATGCTTGCCTGTTGCGCATCTATCAGAGCGGAGTCAAAACGCACACACTAAATATAACAGACGGCAGTCAATTCTTGCCTGGTGCGCATCTACATTGACCCGCCGTCAAAGATCCTGGTAGATCGAGATTTCCTGCCAGGATGCCGGCCAACTTCGAGCCGCGACGGCTCGGACCACAAAACGAGAGCACGAGTGCGGTCTTCAGGTCCTCGCTCGGGGAGGTGGGGGGATCGAGTCCTCGACCTAGGGGCGATATATTCCTCGTGACAATATGTTTTTTTAACGGCCTGAAGTGAACGAACGATGGTTGATTTCTGCGCTGTAAGGCGTTGAACACAAAATCATACCAATATACGACTACTGTTTTACCAAATGCGGAGTTTTCCTTCCCAAATTCACCTCCAGACTGGTGGCCCAGCAGGCTATACTCACCAAGGCCGCTTGCTCGTTAGCAGCTTGAGGCCACATGTTGAGCAATGCTCATCCGTAAATGTGCCGAATCGAACGGCAGCTCCGATCACTCCCTCTTACATGGAGATGGTTCAAGGGTCGCATGCGTGCATCGTGCATGCCTCGCGGCACGAACTTTCCGTACAGCTGCACATACATGCGTGAAATTTTCCCATAACCTATCGCCTCGACGCTTGCTTGAGGATGTCACGTTTATTAGACAATGTTGTAGATGTTTCGTGCTGGTGTGTGGATACTCCGCGTTGTACTCGTGTGTTTTTGCTAGACTTGTGAGCATACGTGTCCCGTTCCCACAGGACATATTATGGTGGTATTTCAACTCATCGTAGTATAATTGAAAACATCAGAGCACCACACCAACAACAGTCCTCGGTACATGACGAACAAAAAATAAGAACCGTCCATATGCTTCGCGTATTTGTGTGCTTATGATAGACTGACGGCACTGAAGACGCACGGATTACCATCCAAGGGGTCGGCGGCGCGGAGAACGTGATTATACGCGGTACAGGAGAACAGTCTAGGGTACTTCAAGTCCATAACGACTACATGACTATTCAGGTTCGTTCGTGTTCTTTCACTGACAGTGTATCGAAGGATTCGCTGCGATCATCACAACCTCCATAACGTTATGTAGCACTGTCACGTTCGTGTTGCTTGCACGCTACTGCACGGCGGGCTGTATTTTCTGCGATGATGTTGAAATCCTGGGAACGTCATCTCGCGTATCGCGCGATGGCTGTCGCACGAGATCGCTGTCATACCGTATCCCCAGCAGGGACGCGGTCCACGGCGGTGTCGAAGGCGTGGCGTCTGGGACAGTGCTGGTGTATATTCGCACGCAATGATACCATTCCGTGTCTCTCTTTGCTGTTGACCTTGATTTATCTACCGAGCCGGGTATGTGGCGATGCTGTCCCTGGGCTCCTGTTGCGTTCTTGAGAGGTGTGGAGGTGTGTGTTGTACTCGCTGAGTCACGACGGAAAAACAGCCTATTGTATAACGTACAATTAATAGGGGAAGGTGTGAAACGGTTGTCGTCGAAAGCTGCGCCCGGTTTGAAGCTGTTGGTTTTCCATACGTTGCACAACAAATGATGCTTTCCGCCTCTACTCGTTACGCACGTCGCCTTGCTCTTGCAGGACTTTACAATAGACGGCCAGGCTTGGGACGATGTGACGGATGTTACTGAAGACAACGCCAAACAGGCGTACAGAGATATTTTGATCTACGTCGCTGGTGAGCTCAGTTGTCCGGGAGACGCTCGGCGAATTGGCTGCTTCCGTGCTGGGTGGAGAGTTGCACAAGCGTATGTGATTTGTCGATTGGTTGCTTACTATTCCGTTGCATGGCAAGTTGCTTGCCATTTACAGAAATAACTACTGCTGCTGTAAGTACCGCTCGCCAGCGAATATGTAGACACCCAATCTAAAAGCCTCCCAAGGTGAAAACGGCAAATATCAGTCCCTCGCCATAACGATGTGCTATCCCGAGTAGGCAGGCGCTACAACCTTTTGCTGTGGTGTCCACACAATATATCGTTGATATTTACCTGTAAGGTTATCCTCTCTCTTCTCCCCCAACTAAATCGGGAGGCACCATCACGAGACAGACGATTGACACGAGACACCTATGAGTTGTACAAACAACAACATCAGAGCCAACCTCACTGCTCCTAGGCTTATATCTTATACAGTATTGGCCCGCCAACAAGAAATGCCTAATCTGAGCAAGACTTGAAACTTTATTGTGATTCACCAACGAGGAACTTTGAGTATAGGCTATGGTATAGGGTCTAGTGCAGCGCTCACCGCCGAGCGCGATCTCTTAATTTAAATTTCTTACCGTCCCCCAAACATTGACGGCATTCTTATTACATAGTTCATTCGTAAACGTATAGCAGGTGCTTGGTACTGTATTTTTGAGCCTGTACTGAACCGTCGCTGTATCGCAATCATACATACAACCACGTGAAAATCCGCGCCTTTTACTCATCCTTTAATGTTCATGCGTGTAACCCAGTGGATCGCGACGCAACGGAGCGGAGCGGAGGCTACACGTCCGCGCTGGATGGGCTGGTAATTACTGGAATGATTATTCAACACGCCTTGAGCGAATGTGTCCGCCTTCGCCGTGAGTCTGCTATATTGCGTAGGCGTTTGTGCATTCAACGGTGGCGTTGCATGTATAGCAACGATTGCTTGGCCAGCTACTATATAAGATCGAGTCTAAAATCGATTATCGTGTATGTGCCTGATGTCGGCCGCCGATGTGGTACTTGCCGCGGGCGCGACGAAATCGCTCCCAGCGCTTCCCCCGTGCGCCCCGCTCTCACTCGTAGTGCTTTCGCGCATGTTCTATCGCTTTAGCGCGAGAGCATCAATCGCAGTCAAGCACGATGTTAGAGACGAACCCCTAACCCTATGGAAATGAGCTTGCCAGTATCTCGAGCCCGCCTTATAAACGCCTGTAAGAGGATCCCTAACCCTAAATCGCAAGGCCGGACACGAATCCCACCCCACCCTGCCCATGTCCTGCGCGCGTCCTCTCTGGTGTGTGTGTTGTCGCCCCCAGACTTCGTTACGTATGCAGAAATTTACGACAACATGATCATGGACTGCGGTCTGTATGACTTCGAATATACAGACGACGACGGCGCTAACGGAGAAGGAATATGTGAGTACGTGGATTATGGGGTCTCATACTGCTGTAGCAGTAGTGAATTATCAAGAACGAGAAACGGGGAACATGTGGCGAACGTATATCAGGGGGTACCCTCTGTTGGATTGTGAAATTTGAGGCCCACACGTATCTAGTGTACGTACAATCACTACTTTGGGCGCAGTGCATCTGATATAAAAAATGTGGTCCGCGGTGAACTCGGGCATAGAGGCCGCACATTATGTAGGTGAATATTGACCTCATTGTCCATATTCCAACAAGATCCCTTGACGGCAAGTCAGAAGCTAGAGAAACAGGTAGGATGATGGAACTTGATACCCAAGAAAATAAAAACACCAATAGAAGGGCATACGAAGGTCCGTATATCCACGGCGGCAATATGGGTGCGGTCGGGCCACGAAGCAGCACCATCAAGCAGCCTTTATGGCATAGCTACGTCCATATTTTCACCGTTCATATCATATACCAGTACGTGTTTGATTGTGTTGTTTTGCTCATAATTTGATTATCTGAGTATCATGTACCAACGTCGCATGCGTTCCTCTAGCTACATACTTCTCATCGAGGGGGCGTGTTGGATGACGGACTTTGAAGTCCGCACGTATCTAGTTGATGTGCAGTCCCCACGCACAAGTCACAAGTACACTGATAACCAATTTTTGGGTATCGAATAAACACACCTCCAACACCGACGCCCTCCAAACGTGCAGCATTGAAATGGACTAAGTTGCTACTGATTGTGCTTCAACATTATAAAGACGGTGGTTTCTTCATGATTGCGATTGGGCCCGTAGATATGGAGGCAAGAGCAGGATAGCCTCGATAGACCGCCACCATCGTCGTTATGGCAAGCACAGAAGAGGAATTTGATGGCGCGAGCCAAACTTGCGCGTTCGACGTATTGCATAACATACGCGGTTTGTGTTCAGGTGAAGGACTGCCCCCGACCGAACACACGCGCAATCTTCACGGCTGCAGTGCTTCCAACGTTTGTGTGTGCTAGCTCAGCCATAGATAGGTCAGTTCGTTATGTGTTGCGTTCTTTTGGAGTACTTAACGCGCGTTCCTGTCTCAGAATTGGTTAGAGGGAACAATCGTTTGTCGTCCCTTGCGCCCACTTTATGACGTCACCTCAGCCATTGCCTCGTCTTGACTCGTCTGGCTCGCTTCGATGCCTCCGCAGACATTGGAACCGCACTCTCCCAGTGGGACGAGGTGAAAAACTACTCAGGAGGCGAAGATATTTGCCTCGGAAACGTCGTCAGGGATAACACGATCGTAACTAATGTGAGGAGAGATTGCCGTCCCTTCATATATATATAACAAAAAACAGGGGTCTGAGTCATAATAATTGGACGGTCGTACACTAGACATAGAAACGCAACGATTGTTATGCCAGTGGAATGTACTCAGCCCCGATACATGTGTTGCTCCGCCTGCCGTGAGGTGTTCCGTTTCATCTTGTCGTCTGAGCATTGGTTAGACCATACCTGCAAGAGGGCGCAAATGCCCAACCCCCCTTTCTGCATCTGAACCACCCATCTCTTGTATTGGTGTCGCTCAGGGAAATGAAGGCGTAGACGTGAAGGAAGGCAGCCTGGACACAGTCATCGAGAACAACAAAATCTCCATGCAGCGCGATGAAAACGCGGGAGGTAAGCTCGCTGCCTAATGTTGTTCTGTGGCGAGAAATGCTCCTGATTTGTCTGTCGTTGGGCAACCAATAACTCGTTGCACCTAAAAAGAAAAACACATCAGAGCTATTAATAGTACATGCTCTCTTGAGGATGCCGGAAAACGATACTGCGTCCGTAGTGATGCATCCTAAGGCAAACATTGGTTTGACCGTCCCAGCATTGGTGGGCGTTTGACTATGGCCACGGAGAGGATGATGTATTCAGCAGCCACGCAGATCGGGGCCCCGGCTGGATCTCTCAACGTTTATATCCGTGCAAATGCACGAGTAACCGTTCAAAGCAACCGAGAGAAACTGAAAAATGTCTAGGCTGCCCGCGATAGGCGCAACCATGCCAGCACCAGCCCCATGGGGAAAAAATCGCACTCGATAGCTGGAGCCACGATTGTGGGGCAGAGAAACGATCTGAACTACGCGTGCAAAGAAGGATCATGCGGAGGGAGTGGGTTGGACCGGCATCAAACCGCGGATGCCAGAATGCAAGCAGCCGTTAATTCACCCGAGGTTTTGACCGGCCACTCACGAACATTTTGCCTCAAAACGAAGGGTGACTAAACGACATCGCTCGCCTCGCTTAGCAGTGATGTCGAACGGAATATGCCTCCAGCGTCTTAAACTGCGCACTAATTGTGGATGCGTATGTGCCAATGCAATAAGCACGACAAATGCTAAGCATAGTGCAGACCTGCGGGGTCTGTTGCTGTCCCCACTCAGACGATTTGTCACAAAAGGGCCCATCCTCGAAAATACACACACCGGCTAAACATCATTTCCCACTTTTACGGGGATATTAAGGTTACTGAATGTCGAACCTTGCCCTTCCATGGCCATATTTCGTGAACCAAACGCGACAGGTATCTCCAGTCACGCAGACAATACCATTATTAAGGGGAACACAATTACGAACGCAGCGGGGGCGGGGGTGCGCGTCGGGACAACAGAAGCCGACGAGACCGGCCATTTTCACGGTATCGGTAACACGGTGGGTTTGGTCATGGAATAGCTGCTTCTTGAAGGCATATCAATGGGATTTGTGGTGTGTTCCATGAAATTTGAATCAGTGCCTTTGAGGGCCTCTCCGCCGCATGTAAGATTTTACTCAGTTTGTGTGTATTTGAGGGTCTCTGCTTTATGTAAGATTGCACTAAGTTAATGTGTATTCCGGAATACAACAAGGCTTCGCATAGGTGCCGTGCGGACAACCAATGTTTACAATATGTGGCTTTCCGTCGCCCAACTGAGGGGTTTTATGGACATGCTTTGCCACCTGACAATGCGCGGCGTGGGTGTCAACCCCCAAAACGCCGACTACGCAAAAATGTACGAGGCTTGCCCTCGCCCCAATGCCGGGGTTCTGGCAAGCTCTTTCCAAAGGGAATGTTCCGGTATTGATTCGGGCATGCTTGTTCAGGAAAGGATGTTCGATAAATCTTTCAGGCATGCTCTTCAGGAAACGTGCTCAGGCATTCGTTCAGGGGCATGTCTCAGATTCAAGGGCCTACACTGCCCTTCATTCATGACAATATCCATCCGATCCCTTCGACCAATCACCCAACAACTTACAGGTGATCGGCAACACTATGGTGGACTGTGATGCCTACGGCCTGAAAATCATGTCAACCCCACAAGGGGAGATTTGCGGGAATTTCGTCGAGCTGCCGGAAGGAGAAACCGAAGATACGGTGGGTGCATAGCATGCTACGCTAGAGATGCACCAATTCTTTTCTTCATCTCCTCACTTGAGGAGCTCTATGCCTCTCCAAAAAAAAAATATTTTTTGGGAAAAGTAAAAGTGCTGTCTACTCGATGAACATTCCCATGGCTTAGGTATCCAACCAAAATGATTGCAAAAAAAATGCATGAAATTCCGACGATTTTAGGTTAAGGAGCCCCGTCGTTCAGAAACCTTTCAGCCAAACCGTGCTACATCTGTCGTAGCGCGCGTCGCGCACGACCTTGTTTGGCAAGGAAAGCGCTCCTAAATGCACATAATAGACGTGGAAATGCCTACCGTTGGCGTACAATGGAGAGGCGGGGTAGCGGTCATGTGAACAGGGCTCCAGCGGCGCACCGGCGAGACCAAACACTGATTGTGGGGTGTATACTTGATATATGTATCGTTATCGCCCATTGCGATAACAACGCACACTACAACGGAGGGCAGGGCGTGAACATAGGAGGGCGTACGATAGCACCCGAATATTGGCTTCACCCTCCCCTCGCGAACAAGCGTTGTGATGTACTCCGTGCCAACCAATCACATCTCGAAACTGGATTTGCCCCCCCCCATCCCCCTCGCCCACTTACTCGCCCCACCCTACCGCTACCATCGCCCGCGAACAATCGTTACAGTACAAGTACTCTGGGGGAACCTATGGCGCTGACTTCGAACCGTTTGAGCCATGCCCCGGCATTGAGGTTGCCCCCACCCCGGCTCCAACTCTCACTCCCGGCGCGGTGTATCTGGGCTGTTTTAAGGACAAAAAGAACTTTCGTACAATGGAAACCTTGGCGTACAAGGCGAAAAACAAGCTGACAAATGAGGTGAAGAATGTGACTGGTCTTCCTCTTCTGTTTTCTCTATACTTGGCGCAATTTCACGGACCGGGGTGACGTTTCTAAACTAGGCTGCCCGCAGGTGCTTCCAGTGTGTTAAGGGTATTGCCGTGATCTTGCCCGGAAGTCGGGTATGCAACGAACTTTGTTTTAATTATTATCTTATTTTTGTTGTCGATGTGGCTGCGCTTCTTTCCGCATTCGTGTGTTTGTGGTGGGCCTTTCACGCCTATTGGCACCAAGGCTTAGCGACGAATTGCGCCCCGATGACTACATCGACTGCTCAAAGGCACGACTCCTTCGAGCTTGATATTTACGGCACCCTACCCGGTGGTTCCTACTCGACTCTGTTGTCGACCACATCGAGCGAAGGCGGTGGTAAGCTAGTACCTTTCGAGTTTTCACATACGCGTGCACTCATCCCCCCCCCTCGACCCCCCGACGCAGACCTGCATTGAATACTGCAGAGACGAGGGGAGGAGGTTTGCCGGAACGACCAACGCCAAACAGTGAGTCATTGTATCAGCTTCCATCGGAACCTGCAAGAATGAACGTATAGCAGGCCCGATCTACATTTTCGCAGTTGTCATACCGTTAAAGGTCGCCGGTGTATCCCCTCCGAACAACGTGGGAGCGGGAGACGTAGGACAAACCTGCTTTGGTCACTTCTAGCAGATCCAACCCAAACAGATACCCCCCAGCATACAAGACGGCGTGGATGATAAATATACCAATCTGCACATTTCAGGCGCAACATGGTATCGAGAAGAGGGTAAGATCTACCACCAATTCGGCCGATCTGCCGTATACGCAGAACGAAGCGGGTCACACTTACGCCGTCAACGTGCAGGAAGAGCGCACAGAACATGCACTGATCGCATTGTGTGCGCTCCGCATCCTTTCGATCTTGTTCAACATTGTTCCCGTTTGAAGACTGCGTCCGAAGACAAGCGCCCTCGCATCGGCCGACATGGAGAAATCACCGACCGTGCCAGCATGAGCCTGCAACCTTGCTGGTATTTTCCGTTTATCGTAGCCCGAATGGGAGCAGACTGCATATACGTGCATTTTACATATTTTGCATATGATAAGACCCCATCAAAACCCACATCGCGACCATCCATGATTGACAAATTCCCCGTTTTCGCGAAACGACTGCTGCCGTTAACACAGGTGCCGGTGCACCGACACCGAGTCGGAGGTGGACCGGCACGGAGAGAGTACCGGTTGCACCAAGGACTGCCCACGCGATTCTGTAATGCCCTGCGGTGGGCGTTTGGCCGTCACATCGTGGGAAATCATTTAACGACCCTTGAAAGGAAGGATGCTCAAAAGAAAGCTGCATGCTGCAGTGAGTAGGGGATAGAGAGATAAGGAGGGACATAGATACGCAAATTTATTTGCGTAAAGATTGTGTCGCCTGGGTGTTTTGGATTCAAGCACAATTTTGTAGCAGTATAGCTTTTGTGGTGGTCGATATGTCACGAGTGAGTGTAACGATAGCTTGCAACTTTAGCTGGTGCTGTAATGTCAACACCTGTTACTTGGTGCCCTCGCGTGCGACGACAAACTCAACGAGAGGCAGACGCGGAGCCAGGGGTTGAGCACCAAATTGAGATTGTTGACGGCTGTATGGTTAAGGTGCGGTGGTGGTAGAAGGGTAGAACCATTTCAGCATGGCTCACGCGTAGCGAAAGGGCTGCTAGTCGCTGGATCGATCCCGTGTCATATAGACATCAGCCATGCTGGGTGTGATATACAGGTTTGGGTACCCATACTACAGAAACGGTTGACTCAGCGAAGGCTTGGTCGTCACGGGGTGTGTGGGCAATGGTGTTCTATATTCCCCCGGTGTTGCAATTGCCTGGCATGCTGTACCAAGTACTCCGTATACAATATAGTCCGCTTGACCACGCCTACGGTAGAGGGAGGGGGGGGGTGTACTCATTTCATGCAAAACCGTAATCGTATGACCATACGCCACTTTTAGGTCTCGCGCATGTGACCACCCTAATGCCTTGCAGTCTTAAAACTTGTTCACGTTTTGATTCCGCGATGTGCACCCGCCGTCAAGAGTTGTTGGTCACGGTACGCTAGCATAATGTTTTCAAGTTCTTGTTTGAGCGAGGCACAGAGCCACTTGCGCAAGTGGCCTATACTCGGTAGTAACCTATTATAGGGTAACCCCCATTCCGTAGCCTCGATCTCTTGGTGTAAACGTGTACCTGTATGTTGCTGTCCGTATTAGTTGCAATTTTGCGGCTCGATGCGAGGTGAACAAAAATAAATAGGTTTTCTGCGAAAGGGCACGATGCTCGCACGTCCCTTTTCATTTTTTGTTGATGGGATTATTTAAGCTGTGGGTTTTCGTTGGGTGTACCGGAACCCCGGCAAGCTATTTCTACCTCAATTCTGTAGAGTCACTACTTTGCATTTTGTCCAGTGCAAATATTTTCCTTTTCCAACGAGACTTGGAGACGGTGTGGGAGCTGGCGCTTCGTCCAACCTGGTTCGTCGTTATAACCGTCTCATGGGTATCACGTGCGGCAGAAGCCGCCATCAAGCCGTGTCGGTTTTCGTTTGTGCTCGGATTGTGTTTGCTTATTTAATACACCCGATTAAATCGTTGGTATTCTGGTCATGTGGTATTCGACTGTAGGTTTTCATTGGTGCCCGTGCTTGGACAGGCTTCATGCTGTTTGGTATGTGGGGCTCTCGTTCGTGTAACCCGGCGCTGCACTGTTCCATGTGTCACTCATCGAAATGCCGAGCCGGTCAAAATTCGGCGCCGGGTGGTTTGAAGAGCATGCTGTCGCCGCTTTCAATGATTTCCCCGTATTGGGACGAAACAGTCTATTGGCGAAATGAGGTCCCGCGCTCTTTGCCTATTTGCCGTGAGCAACGATGTTAGATCACAGGGTGACACACACAACCCATGAGCCAAACGAAATCGCTGCGGGACCAACCACGAAAGAGACAGGCGACAACGAATGCTACCATCGCCACCAATCTCGGTGGTGACTCGGAGCCTCTTATACGCGGCTAGAACGTAAGCTCCTGAACAGATAGAGACCCTGCATCGGCAACGGTCAAGTGTGGGTGAGGTGTAAGAGCGTGTAGGCGTTGAAGATGTCGGGTGGTTGTGTCGGTTGTTGCATCTCCAGACGAGAAGCAAGAGGGCATACCTGATATGTATTTGAGGTACATATTTGGTGGAGTTGGGGGCGAGTATTAGGGCCCGGGGAAGCAAGGTATACCCATTGGATGGTACTTGCGCAGTCGATTCTCACTCGTAACCGGCAGCGACTCGCCTTCACTAGAACCTAACTCAGCACAAAGGGTCCGCATAATGATGAACGGCAGCAAACGTTCCTGTGGCAACGTCTATGATGTGAGTTCCATCGGGAACCTTGGTCAATGCCAGGGGCCGTCTCCACACCCCGTATGTCGTCCGTGGCACTCACGTGTTGACTTTAGGGAAATCGTCCGGGTGGAGATATCACCGAGTTGGCGCACGGAGTGAACACCGCTTGCAAATATTAGCTACCGCCGCAGATAGTGGAATATAGGGTACGCTGTTTTTAAGTCCAGGTTGAGTCACAGCTCACTTCTGGGTTGTTTATGCGTCGTTACCCCTTGGAGCGAGCTGTTACGTCAGTATCGACTGATGCCGAACCCGATCACCATCCTCGTATTAAGCAGGCAGCGGCAAGAGAGACTGAGGACGGCATAGCTCGGCGTGCTGCTGAAGAACAGGTGCACTACCCATTCACAAACTGTAACTCTGCAGATACTAGGTAACATGTTAGCCTTGCGTGTTTCAAAATACCTACTATATGCACAACTCCCACTTATCTACAGTAGATATACATATATACCAATCTGCGGCTGTTGCGCTCCGGAGGGACTACTACTCTGCAGACACAGCAACCGCAGAATAGTCGGGCCCCGCACCGCGAGAGGTGCAACAGGAACACCCCACATAAACTAGTGCCAGTACAGACTAGACTTCGCCTACTTCGGTCAACAATACACGTGGGCATTCGAAGGAAACACGTGGCAGACCACCGAATGCATCAGCCGACATTCACAATTCTGCGCTTCCTTTCGCTGTGAGTAGCTTAGACCAGCGGATGAATGAACATAGCATTGCTACCGGCTGATTTTGAAATTGAAGTTCATACCTACTCGTATGTACGAATCGAGTGCATCTAGCGTAGCTGTGATGTTCAGATAGACACCAGGCACTCACGTACTCGCATGACCTAGAATTGCTACTCTCTTGGTTTTCATCTTTGAATGAAAGTTTCATGCGGCCTACTTTGCTTGTGGATTGAAAATGAGGTACGATTGAAGTAGAGTTATGGGCTCTGCTGTCACAGTCTGGGGTTCATCTGCCTGTTCAACCCGGACCTCACACTTACCCAAGGGTTGCAATCCCATTAGTCAGCGCTGGCTGCTAACTTTACGGTGGGGAGGTGGGGGGGGGGGAGTCGCCCACGAAATATGCGGGGAGCACTCATACACCGGCTGCCAGTTTTGTGGTCAGCTGTGTTCTACTCAATGCTTGTTTGGAAATTCTTTAGAGGAAATAAATTGGCTTTTGGGTGGACGACCTCCCACCCCCGCCGTAGTACAATTTAAACACCAACGCAATACATCACAAACAGCGTACGTATGCGATACACCTGGTACATGGTACTAGATATGAATTTGATATACCACTCACGTGTACTAGGTGCTTTGTCAGAAGAGCAGCGGTATAATGTTACGATGAAAGGTATCAACAGGTGTAGATACAAGGGGGGACGGACCCCCCTCTCCTTTCCACAAGCAGGTGGCTCACCTCCCTTGCCTCAAAGGGGGCGGGAGATCCCTCCTCTTTCCACATAATGGGGGGACCCCCCCTTGCCACAAGGCGGGGGACTCCCGCCCCTCCCACAAGGAAGGGGACCCCCCCCCCTGCCACAAAGATGGAGGACCCCCCCCCTTGCCGCAAGGTGGGAGGCCCCCCACCCCTAGCCACAAGGAGGAGAACCTCTGACCTTGCGATAAGGTGGACGATTCCCTCCCTTTGCTACGACACAAGGGGGGGGAGGGAGGGGGAATTTGGCACAAGGTGGGGACATTCCATTTGCCAAAAGGTGGGGGATTCCCCCCTTGCCACAAAGACGGGGACCTCTTCCGTTTGCCACATGGCGGAGGTTTGAGGGTGACCTCCCCCCTTGCCACCAGGTGACGGACTCCCTCCCTTGCCACAACGAGTGGATCCCCTCCCCTTGCCACAAGGGAGGGGTGGGGTCGTGTCGCCCACCCTCTAGACCCCGTTTCTCAGGGCCCAAAACACTACAACGTATACAGAGGGTGGGGACTTCCCCTCCTTTGCCACAGGGGGGAAAGAGAGCGGGTAGCCTATCCTCTGGAAACATATTCTCAACGCCCAAAACGCCACAACGTACTCTCAACGTCGGAGTTCTCCAGGTGGTTGACATCGTGCGAAAGCGGGACGACCTTGGAAACTACCCTGTCAGGGTATGGATCGGCTCAATGTCCGTCTCATCGGGTATATTACTGGACCCAGGCTCACCGTTCCATTTCCCCAAGCACTCCCTCGTGGTTAATGCCTCTGCACCCACAGCGGAGTATTTGTTCTTTTTCCCCATCCATCTACGAGGTATTGCTTTGCCACCTTTTCTCCGCCTCCCTCTGTTTTCTTGACTCAGATCCAGGGTTCGGTTACAATAGCAGGCAACCCCCCCAACCATTGCGGTGCATGCCTTCATTCTTGTCGCGAGAACGGTTTGGCATTGTCTTCTCTCGTCAACTCGGGTCTAATTGTTTATACACACTCTAGGCGATTTAAGCGTGTAAATTTTTTAACAAGAACAAGCCCCGCTGAGGGGGCTCGAGCTTGCGAAGTCGACCCCTTAGTAGGTACGACGTTTATCACTAGACCACAGGCGACGCTGGCCCATACAAACTATGAATAACAACATGTTGCGAAACCGAGATATGATATATATGCCGCCTTCAACGATTAAATATAGATAGTAGGGAATAGTACTGGCCCCTCCGCCCCAATGGCGGAGGGGCCATATTTTGGAACTAAGACATCTACGGGTTATCATGCAGCACATGCCATATACTACGTAGTTGACGATAGTCCTAGCTATATGGGGGGAAATGGTATGAGTCCCAGAAATAAAGATATTAAACCGGAATCGATCTGTGAGTCTTGTGGGCCTTTGGAGGATGGATGTGGTCCACAGGATACATAACACAGTTTTGCACATGCATGGCTAGGATGCTTACAGGGAGGTGCGAAGCGCGCGAACCCGTGCCGCAGCGGTGGTGCGGTTGTGTGGTCCTTCGTGTACATACTTGTACAGCTGCAAGGAACGAGCAGTCGCTTCAAGATTGCAGAGATAATTGCAGTATACTTTGTACTTTGAGAGTGTATGTGGAGTATAGTCTTGCGATTATTGAGTACCGCAAGTATGCGTATGACTTACATTACTTGGTTTACCTATAGCACGGCCCATAGATCGTGCCATGCATGGCGGCGTATCGCATGGCCCATGCGATGTCCCAAAGGATACTTGCAGTACTACTCGAAGTATAATATACTTGTTGAAGTATTATGGGAGGGCAGAAGGGGCCGCCGGTCGCTGGCTCGCGCGATGCCATAAATGTTAGCATCATTGTGGCGAAATATGGAGATCAGACGTAACGCCAACAGTTGAGAGTGCTCTACACACTGACCGCGGAGAACAACAGTGACAGCCGTAGTGAATGTGATATTGTACTGCTGCAGTACACATGCATATATACGTGTGTACTCGTACCTTGGTCACGAACCTGGTACATGCATTGAACGAGTTGCTCCACAACCAGGTGCGTAAAAACACACCAAATCCAAGATAAAGCAATCCGCAAAAAGGGCCTATTTTTTTGTGTTTCAGCTATTAATATTATAGTATTCATTGATACCAGTATGAATTCCCTATACACAGGGTTCGGGCCACCTACCGAGGGACTCAGAGGATCCTACATGGTCGCGCTTATACGGCCATGCTTTCCTTTTTGCCTTAAGCTCTTTCCCAGGACAGAGTTATCTTAGACACTGAGTGGCTCCTTACGAGCCTATCGTGCGCAAGGCAAAGCAGCACTCTATCTAGATAGATAAAGATCGATCTTGGATAAGGCACGTGTCGCGCACCAGAACACCGCTGTATACATACGAACTCCTTAAAAACGGGGTTCGGGGCCACCTAAGAATGGAGTCACGGCTTGCGTCGTAGGGCCATAAAACTAAGCATTTTGACGCAGTCCAAGGCATTTAGTAAGATATTTACGGCATAACAAGGCCGTAAGTCGGGCCTGAACCCATTTTTGTTGCCTGCGGCATGCCTTAACACGCCTACAGCGTGCCTCAGCGGCCAAGGCTTAGGTATCGGTGTATCCTATTAATAATAGTTTTAGGTTGAAAAAAATATATTGCTGTATCTAAGGTCGTAATCATAAGATAATAATGAACTAATAATGCTGACAATAATATTGACACTCACGCTGCACATTGTCGGATGGCAAAATGTAACAATCAATTATCGAGAAGACAGCCGTTCAGTTGTCAAACACCCGGTAGGATAGGAAAGGAACACCACTCAGCCACTGGCTACTGCATGGTAGGACATGGCTTCACGAGCAACACTAACACGGGTACCCGACCGGAACGCGACAACTACAGGAGGCCCACAACGTCTTCGACTTTACGGAACATACAGGGAGTATAAATATATAGTATTGAAAGTCAAAATAACTGACAACACAGCAGTAGTAACTTGAATGTATACCCCATACATAAAAGTAGGGTGCGAGTACTAGGCCTGAGTAAGTACGATAGTTTCAGATGACAATAAATACGCATTTACATGAAACAAAAATGCCGTCTTAAAAGTACTGGTACCAGGTAGTTGCTTGCATGCCTCCTGTGAATATCCACCAACCACACCTCTAACATTCACATAAAACAGTAGTAATTTGAGTGTATAGACGATACATAAGCAGGATACGAGTGCTAGGCTTGAGTGAGTACGGTAGTTGCAGGCGAAGACAATAAACACGCATGACATGAAACAATAAGGCCGTCTCCCGTTAAACAGTTGCTTGCATGCCTCCTGTGACTATCCACCAACCAAACCTCTAACATTCACATAAAACACCAGGTTGCCCCCGTCAAAAACATTTTCTATAGTTACCATACATAAAATCATCCTGGTGTAAACCCTGGTGATCCGGTCAGAAAAACAGTCAGAAATGAACACCA
>JAYJMJ010000309.1:3226443-3239523 GCA_036873875.1 Laminaria ephemera
CATGTGGCGTCCGGGTTGTTTTCCTGGAGCATGGCGGCGGGCCTCTTGGCATTGTCAAGTCGCCAGTTTGCACCTACTTACGATCAATCATGGACCTCTGTCCGCTTCACATAATTTGTTCTGTTTTCCCTTCTTGAGCGAGCGTAGCGGGCGGCGCGAGCGGAGCGAAGCGCCTTGTATATGTATATAAAAAGCTGGTGCGTTCTACAGCCGTCAGAGTTTGCGTTCCATAGCCGTCCGATTTTGTCCCCCTCCAAGAAGTTTATAGTTTCCGTGCACAGCTTGATTAAAGAACGACGTCTTCGTGTCACCCTGTTGACCCTGGTGCTAACTACTACAGTAGTACAAAAGGGAGTCGCCGACCTATAATCCTTCATGAGGACATTCACATCCCGTATCACGCGCGATCGGAGTATGTATCACACACAGCTTGCAAAGATGAGTTTCGACGAAATCCTCTATCTCACAGCCGTAGTGTATTTTTAACTTTTAATAAAAATATGTATTACAGTAGATGACTGGGTACGTACGCATGATATTAATACGGTACGTCCTGGGTACTGATATAAGTTGTCTGGTGTGCTGACTTGTATAGGTTCCGCTTTCGTATTCAGTACGTCTGGCATTGCATGGCCAAATGCCTTTACTGTGTTTGCGATATATGTCTGTCTCGTAGCTTGTGACCACAGAAGAACTGGTCTCTCTAGGATGAGGTATCGGCACGGATACTGGGGGTGCTGGATGTCGACGGGTGGAAATAACAGTTTTTAATGTGAAGAACACACACACTGGTACACTGCTGCTGATACAGCAGCTACAAGAAAAAGTCCTGTCTATGTAGACGTGTAGATGGTAGATTATGCTGTTCTCGTAGACTGTACGTTTTACGTTTACGTATGATATGATATATACGTACAAGGTTCCCCTTCAGTCTGGAGTTGACTTGATACCCCGGGGGGGTCGCAAGTCGAAAAGGGGAACACAGGCGTTCCAATGATATGTGCAGGTATGAGCTACTACTGCTTTGGCTGCTGCTGCTGTATGCTTCGTACACCCGGTATGAGGTCCGACGATGTGTGTTTGATTGTTGCGTTGGACGTGAAAATGTTGTGGTTCGATTTCGTGCTGCTGTGCACCAACCACACACACACACACGTCGTGACTACTGGCACAAAGGCGAGAGCTTGGAGCACGGCTGCCGTTGTACCGCTGCTGCTGTACTGCTGCTGTACTGCTGTATACTGATTTTGTGGCCGCGAGGCTGAGCGGCTATATTTGCAAAAGTAAATCCACCGCTCTTCTTGATCGTTTTGTGTGCCTATGACAGCACGCACTCCACCCACACATACAGCAGCGCACACACATACACAGAAGCACCGTCCGTGGCTGTCAGTAAGGAGTGCTGCTGCTGCTGCTGCGTCGTAACAGACAACAGATAGGGTAAAACAAATTGGACTGGTATGTTGAACAGCGGGCAGCAGAGCGAAGCGAATAATAAAATGTGAGAGCGGAATGGGCTGTTAAAAAGTATCAAAAGAATGTGGGGTTTTCCATGTCACCTACTCGGCTCAGCGAGGCGGAACGCAGCCCCTTGAAAAACAGAGCCAGCTCAGCGACTTTGAATGCTCAGAGCACCGCCACGGAGCTCGGCCAGGATCTAGACATGCGTCATAATGTACCGACCGACCACTTGCTTGCCCCGCAGCCGACAGTGCGAGAAAATACCCTCGGCTGCCGAAGAACACCATGCCAAAAAAAAAATTGCATCTGTTACTTATGCATATGGCATGTTTCGGCAGTTGTGTTGGACCAAAATGTCTCGAAATCGATCGAAACGTTGAATAACGCGAGCCATTGGAGCCTGCGGTCAACCTGTCAACCTGTCAAACATTGCTGCTGCCGCTGCTGCTGCTGCTGCTGCAGCTGTTTGTCAACCCCAAAGGGCACACCAAACCCTCAGATCATGCAACGAGCCTCTCCACCCCGCACCAGCCTCTCCAGCAGTCAACGCCGTATATACCTGCCTGCGTACGCACTGCGTACGTAGTGCTGGTATGTATATATCATGCTATGGCATACAAAACACCTACTCTTATGATAGTCGTACCGCTATCTTCTGGGCAGGAAGAGCTGCCCCGTGATGTACACAGTAGCAGCACCATGTAAACAACTACCAGGTAAGAGAGTACAGCTGTCGGTAGGGACTCGCGCAGCAGGGCGTTTGCAACTGTCGACAACTTGCGTGCGTTGGTGGAGGAGGTTTCGTTTTTTTCGGTCAGGGGCGGCGGAGCACAATACGGCTTCAGCGACGTAATTATAGTACGAGAAACTAATGCGTCACTTCAGTAGCAGGCATCGCACACTCTCGCGTCATGGTCCCAACATTTCACTCAACAAGGGTTCTTCGGCATAATAGCTAGACATGAGGTGTATTCTTCCGTCGAACAGCTCAATGTATGAGCTCGGCACCGTATAATATACAAGGTTCCCCTTCGGGATGTGGTTGGCTTGAAATCCCGGGGGTGTCGCAGTTGAAAAGGGAGAGCATAGGGGAACACAGGCGTTCCTCCAGGTACGGTAACATAAAAAAGCTCTTGAAAACTAAAGAAAAATAAGTACTACCTTACTACCTACTACCCACCGCGCAAGTACCCGGGCAAGTAACACCGACCAGCCCAAACGAATTTATAGTTTAGTTTATTTTTTCCGTCAAACCGCTCACTGTATGAACAGATTGCAAGAAGAGCATGGCCAACACCCCGCCGTTTGTGTTCGTCGCTGACGCAAGATACGGTACGGTAGGGGTCAACTCTCTGCGTTCATCCTGCAAGCACGCGAGAGACGAGAGACGGCGAGTGCTTCGTAGTGTAATATCTACCGCCGCCGGCGACGGCCGGCGGCGACGGCGGTGGTTTCCTTCTAGATTTCTCTACGTTACACACAAGGCGCTCAAGTCTGCTACTGCCGCTGCTGCTGCTGCCGCTGGTGCTGCTGCTGCTGGTGCTGCTGCCGCTGCTGGTGCTACTGCTGCTGGTGCTGCTGCCGCTGCTGATGCTGGTGCTGCTGGTGCTGCTGCCGCTGGTACTGGTGCTGATGCTGTTGCTGCTGCTGTCGCTGCTCTTGTCGCTGCTCTTGTCGCCGTTGTCGCTGTCGCTGCTGTTGCACCAGAACGCTTGATTTTGGATCGCCCCTTAGTACTGCTGTACATACACCGCATTTATTTGTTTGTTTTGCATCACCCCTATAATATTGCACGTACATAATATCTCGTGCGACCTATACATAACCATAACTTACTACCCTACCGGGAATACTGCACGTATATTATTATCGCGCGCGACCTATACATCATAACTCATGGCCCCACCCGCAATACTGTACATACATGTACATTCATATCTCACGTGACCTGACCTATGCATGATCGTACTTTCCATGACCCTACCGCGACTCGTGGCAGCTGGGGCGGGTGGGGGTGTTCGGGGGCTCTAAGGACTACACGGGGGCGCCTTTCTTCGCAAGCATGTCGGCGCTTCGGGCAGGCGCCGACCTGGCTTACATATTCACGGCCGAGGAGGCAGCGCCTGCGCTCAAGGCCTACAGCCCGGAGCTCATGGTGCGCCTTGTGTCTGGTTGGTTAGTTTGCTGCAGTATCTTTTACGGTGACGCCGACCATTGAATGTAAGTATTGGATTGGATGAGGCCTCCTGCCCAGGTCGGTGGGTGTAGACTAAAATACGCATCATAAAATCTTGCGTCAAAACGGGCTTAATACGCATCATATATACCTAAAAAACTAAAAAAGTGGTGAAAAGTGGAAAACGAAAAGTGCAAACAAAATCAAACGCGGCGAACACCAGTAAAAAAATCACGAAACAACCATCACACAGTACGTATAATATGTACATAAATATAAATAAATACTCGTGCAGTATCCATCTACAGGCAGTATACCAAGCTTTTTTTATTGAAAAATAATGTCAGCTGCCGAGGTGCACTGAACGAGCTGGTTTTTTTTCCGACCGTTTTATTAAAAATAATTTTCAACAACCATCGGCCTGGAAGAAAAAATATGCCCAGCAGTAAAGAATACCCCAGGTAGAATAATCCCCCCCGGTTACCCTTTTTTGGGCCAAAAAAATGCTACAGTGGTGTACCCATTTTAAGACCATCCGGTTTAAGACTTTTCGGGAGTTAAGACTAGGCAAATCGGCTTGCCACGAAAAAAAAACTACTTGGAATTAGCATGGGACCATTTTTGCAGTGGTAGAATATAAGACCATAGTAGTAATAGCGATAAGACCATCTGAATTGGCTTGCCACGGGGTGGTCTTAAAGTGGGTACATCACTGTATCAAAACGGTCGAGATGTGCGGGCGGCCTTTTCAGCAGTCTAGTGTGAGCACGCAGCAGGATGAGTAGTACCATGCTGCGCGCGTGTCGTACGGCTCCTTGGATTGTAGTTGGGAACGTAAACTAACCACTCCGTACGCCGGTAGCCCGCGTTGCTCCGTACGGTCGACGCTGTACCCGTCAATGTTTCCCTCTAAACTGCTAAATATATGCCACACTAATTCCAAGTTATTTGTCCCCTGAGACGTGGGTGCAGTTCTGCAGGGGTTAAGAAACAAACCCGGGTCATAAGAACGGCAGTCAGCGGTTTCTTTTTTTTTAACATGTCGTAAAAACAACGTCCGACCCGATGGTAGGTGGTTGGGGCAAGGACACCATATGACACCATATGATAAAACTCGTGGAGGCAGGGCGACGACGCCCAGCAAGCGTAACATACCAACAGCAGTAGTCTTTACCGTGTTTTTCAATCTCAAAACATACTGTTACGGGGGAACAGGACCGCAGTAATCAGGACCAAATATGGTCAGTAAAAACAGGGGAATATGTAGGTTTTTGTGTATATCGTGGGTTCTGATTCCTATGACCCTCCGTAAAAATGAACTACCAAAACTAATTAATACTTCGTACGATTTTTGAGATAGTCTGCATTTTTGTGTCAGGAAATGCAAAACGCGCGGCGACGCAGCGCTCGGGGCGTAGCCTCAGCCTGAGTTGGGGTTAGGTTGGGTCGACGCCCTCTCGTCATTGTCACCTCCATACGAAACGGAGAAAAGGAAATGTGGCGGCAGCGGCGGCTTTCCACGAAATCGAGCGACAAAATCGAAGAAGGCACTTGATACGAGCGCTTCGCGTGCACGCGCTCCCTACTAGTGTCTTATTGCGGACGGCGTCACAGGCTTATGTACCGGATTTGGGTTAGGGTCACGGTTAGGGTTAGGGTTTTGTTCGGGGTTGGGGGTGAGGGCACGCTAGCCGTTCACACTATATTGTATCTTATTACGACCGGCGTCACAGACCTATGCACCGGATTTGGGTCAGGGTCGGGGTTAGGGTTTAGGGTAAGAGTTAGAGCTTTGATCGAGGTTGGGGGTCAGCGTACGCTAGCCCTTCACTACTATAGACTACCAGGTAGTGTCTTATTACAGACGGCGCCACAGACCTATGTATCGGACTTGGGGTTAGGGTTGGGGTTGGGGTTAGGGTAAGAGTTAGGTCTTTGATCGGGGTAGGGAATCAGAGTACGCTAGCCCTTCGCTAGTGTAGCCTAGTGTCTTATTGCGGACGGCATCACAGAACTATGTACCGGATTTGGGTCAGGGTCAGGGTCGGTTAGGGTTAGGGTTAGGGTTAGGGTTAGAGCTTTGATCGGAGTTGGGGATCAGGGTACGCGGGTCCTTCACTACTGTAGCCTAGTGTCTTATTACGGACGGGGTCACAGACCTATGTAACGGATTTGGGTCAGGGTCAGGGTCGGGGTTTGGGTTATAGGGTTAGCGTTAGAGCTTTGATCGGGATTGGGGGTCAGGGTACGCTAGCCCTTCACTACTGTAGACTATTAGTAGTATCTTATTACGGACGGCGTCACAGACCTATGTACCGGATTTTGGGTCAGGGTCGGGGTTAGGGCTAGGGTTGAGGTTGGGGGTCAGGGTACGCTAGCCCTTCACAGTACTGTAGACTAGTGGCTTATTACGGGCGGCGTCACAGACCTACGTACCGGATGTTGGGTTAGGGATAGGGTTAGGGTTATAGGGTTAGAGCTTAGATCGGGGTTGGGAGTCAGGGTGCGCTATCCGTTCACTACTGTAGACTACAGTTTTTTCTTATTACGCACGGCGTCACAGACACATCTACTGGATTTGGGTTTGGGTGAAGATTAGGGTTAGGGTCTTTCTCTGGGTTGGGGATCCGGGTACTCTACAATGTTGCCCTTCCACCCCAAATTCGCCGCCACCCCGCACGCGCGCTCGCACGCATGTACATTCATCGCAGGTAACGCCCGTGTATGTCACGGAACGGCTGGAGGAAGCGAGGAAGATGTGTGGACCGGATGGAGGGATCGCCTCCGTCGTGGGGGAGTTACTCGCCAGGGTGCACTCCGTGGTGCTTGGTCCTGGGATGGGTCGGCACCCGGTTGTCTTGGCTGCGGCGGTGAAGATAGTGCACTTTACGAAAATCCTGCGCCTACCCGTCGTTTTGGATGCTGACTGTCTGGCGATGGCGGTTCAGGACCCGAAGTCTGTGAGGGACTTACCGCTTGCCGTCTTGACGCCAAACGGGAACGAGTTCAGGTTGCTGTGTGAGCGCATGGAAGAGGACACCGACGCTGGTGGGGGGGTGAAGTTGTCTTCTTCGCCAACAGCAATTGAAGCAGAGGCAGCAGCAGAAGGAGCAGCAGCCATTGAAGCAGCAACAGCGGCGGCGGGAGCAGCGGCGGCAGCAGCAGCGGAAGCAGCAGCAGACGATGCAGAAGCAGCAGCAGCAACAACAACACAAGCAGCGACAACAGCAGCGACACCGGAAGGGGTGGGGGTAGGTGGGCGCGCAGAGGCAGCGGCGGTGGCAGAAGCAGCACCAGCAGCAACAACAGCAGCAGCGGCAGCAGCCTCAGCGGCAACAGCGGCGGTCGCCGACGGTAAGGGTCAGGTTGAAGGCGGTCAATCCACAAGAAGCCGGGAAGCGGTGGCGGCATCGAGAGTGGTGGTGGCGGCAGAAGCAGCGGCAGCAGAAGAAGAGCAGAGAGTGCGCAAGGTGGAGCGACTCGCGAAATTCCTGGGCGGCGTGACGGTCGTGTCAAAGGGAAAAGTGGACATCATCTCGGACGGGGTTAGCACGATAGCTTGCGCCGTACCCGGAGGCTTGAAGCGCTGCGGCGGCATCGGAGACGTGCTGTCCGGAGCGATGGGTACCTTGCTTGCGTGGGTCTCCATGCAGAAGCCCTGCGAGGTAAAAGGAGGAGAAAATAAACAAGAGATGGGGCATTGCGCGGGGGGAGGTGGGGCGAGGAGAGGTGGGGCGGGGCTTGCGCAGGCAGGGCGGGGCGGGGCGGGGCGAGACGGGACGGGAGATTCTTGTGGGTCTGCCTATGTGTCGGGGTTGTCGTCGCCGCCGTGCTGTATGTGTAAAGACTCGTCTGTAAAGAGCCTGGTTAGACATCAGTGTTTGTGTTTGAAAACATGTCTATTCGTTGACGACGGCTTTCTGCTTTTTTTTTTTTAGTCAACCTTGCCGTTCACCTTTGCCCCCCCCCCCCCCCCCTTCCAACGCGCCGCCATTTAATATTTATGTAGCAAAAAAAGACGCGGGAGCTGCGGCTCTGGGGCGCCTGGTGGGCGTGTGCCTTGACCAGACACGCCAGCCGGAAGGCGTACGAAGACAAGGGTCGCGCCATGTCAGCGACGGACGTTTTCGAACACCTGGGAGGCGTGTTGGAGGAGGTGGCGCCCAGTCCCCCCGTCGAAGATTGAGCATAAGGTTAATTCAACAACCACAAAAACGATAACGACGAATGCTAGATGTGATACGTCGTACCTGGTATCGTACCTGTTTGGTTGTTTGTTTTTTTTTTAAATTTTTTGCTTTTTTGCTCCTTTGCTTTAATTTTGCCTGTTGCCTTCTTTTGGCCTTCTGCCTTTTAGATTTTTTGTTTTTTTGTATTTTATTTTTGTGTGTTTGCTCTGCAGAGTCTGAACATGAAGTTAAATAGAAGTCTCCGATTCGGTGACATATAGGAGGGGTGTACGCCGCCACGCACACTTTTCGTTGTTTGTGCTTTTTGTCCGCGCCTCTATGTTCATTGGCAACCCGCTTTTCCCTCAAGGGTTACTGTGCCTCGACTGCTGCACGGCAACAGGCAACCAATCCTTTTGAGACCCATGTATAGCGATTTACACGAAAGCTACATATAGAACATGCGCGACCGACGTATCCCTTAGCTTGCAAAGCTGCTTAGTATCCACCACCCTACCGGTCGAACTCACAGCTGACGTGTTTGAAATGTTAGTATAATGCATCACGCAGCTTGCAAAGCTGAGGATCGACCACTCAGTCGGTCTATCTCACAGCTGATGTATTTGTAATCAAATTATAAAATGAGAAATGTGGTCGTACCATAGTGCGTGCGTGCGTGCAGCATACGATAATTAGTGCTACCCGCGTGTCGCACAAGTCCTTGCATTGGAGCCCGACATGAGCAGCAGTATGTTAACAATGAGAAAGTGATGGGACTTTCAGACATCATCAGACCTAAAACTCAACACTGATGGACCATCCCGTAGCATAGCAGCCGGCTTCGCTTCGCTTTGCCGATGCTGTAATTGTCAGTTTTGGTCATATGACGTTTTCCCTCTACAGGGTTAGTTTAACAATAGTGGCTGGCCTGTGAAGTCCTAAAAGCACTAGAGGGTTAAGCAACCCGGGTTGCCGGGTTATGATAGGGATGTGCTGTGATGTGTCCGAAGGGAAACGTAAGGAGGTGTACGACACGCGCGCAGCATATGCTGATACTTGTCGTGTTGCACGCTCTTCCTAACTAGACGCTGGATTAGCTCGCACTCGTCGTTTTATCGGTCGCTTTACAAGGGTCCCCAAACGGTTACACACCAGTACAGCAGCACAACAGTATGTCCCGGCAGGGTGGGTTGGGTTGGGTTCGGTCGGGTTGGGTTGACGACAGTTACAAATATCACCCAGCGCGAGTTCCTAGCGAGAGCTACGGCATCTTAAAAATAAAAGGCTGGAAAGCTCAGATTGTCCTCTTCCTGTCGGGAGTATGAGACCACGAAAGAAAGCGAGCCGGGTATAGAGCTCCTCAAGTGAGGAGCCTCATACAATCTTAGATGCACCTCTATCGTAGCGTACGTCTTATTAATAGTATAATATACTGCGCGCGTGTCGGACAACTCCTTATTTTGTACTTTTCGGACCCTTAGTTGATCACCCCCTATTAACCCGCAGCCCAAGGCTGCTTCGTGTGGCCGATGCTAGAATCCATTTTGTTTCGTTTTTTTCCCCTTGACGCGTGCTGCGATAGAGGTAGCTCTTTTGGACTGAAACGGTTTCAGAATGACGGGGCTCCTTAAACCCAAAATCGTAGGAACTTCTCGTTCCTTTTTTTTCCAAGGATTTTCATTGAATACCTAGGCCATGGGATTGTTCATCGGGTAGCACTCTTTATTTTTCCCTCCAGAGTCAGTTTTTGGGAGAGGTATAGAGCTACTCAATTGAAGAGGAGCCTCAGAATAAAAAATGGTGCATCTCTATCGTGGCATCCGTCAGTCGTCAGTCCCGAAGGGGGCTGTAGTCCAAAACTGACCTCTTTGAAACCTCAGCGGGAAATTTTGTCGAAAACAATGACGATTACAGCACCATCGGCCACACGACGAAGTAATCCAAGCTGCTGGGATATAGGGCGGGTAACGAAGGTGTCCGAGTTTCAACGGAAGGAGATGTATGATACGACACGCGCGCAGGATGATGGTACTTGTGCGGCTCGGCTGTCGCACGTTTTTCTTAGAAATGATTAGACCGCGCTTCTCGCTTTTATGTCGCTATATATACCCGGATCCTAAAGGAGTTCATAGTACAGTAGTGGTCCCTCTATAGGGCCGGTTGAATAGTGCCGGTTGCCCGCTATAGTGCCTGTGAAATCGCTTGACACAGATGGGAACAAAAAGTGGTGGCAGTGTGCGGAGTAGTGCCGGTCGCCGCTATAGTGCCGGTATTTTTGGCTGGCACATACCGGCACTATAGAGGGACCACTACGACTGTATTGTGTTAGTAGCATGCCTGCATGTTTGTGTAGTGTGGCGTGCTGTGCTTTGCCCGGGGAAAAAGCGCGTAATCTGTACAGTGTGGGGTGTCACCCCCCCCCCGCCCACGTTTTGCAGCGACTACTTCTTTCTGCGTTTGCTGGAATAGTAGCAGCTGGTACGTTTTAGCTCTTTAGCTCTCTCGAAAACACACCGATCGATGATCGATGCGGTGTGTACCTAAACGGTAGAGATCACCTTGGGGACGCTTGCTACGATAGACGTGCACCATTTGCCTTCTGAGGCTCCTCACTTGGGTAGCTCTATACCTCTCCCAAAAACCGATTAGGGGGAAAAACAAAAAAAGTGCTACCCGATGAACAATCCCATGGCCTAGGCATTCAACGAAAATTATTGAAAAAAAAAGGAACGAAATTCCTACGATTTTGGGTTAAGGAGCCCCGTCATTGTGAAACCGTTTCAGGCAAAAAGGGCTACCTCTGTCGCAGCACGAGTCTGGGGATAATGTTGTACTGGTAGTATGTAGTACCAGGTATACGATAGTATATAGCTGTCGCTAGGAACTCGCGCGACAAGATATTTATAACTGTCTTTAACTTGTGCGCGTTGGTGTAATTTCGGCCGGCGCACGTCGGAGCAGAGACTGCTGACTGGACAAGCATGTGAGGCGCGTTTTCCGTAGGTGTCTGCCTATATATTCCGTCGCGATGAATGCATGCGGCCGAAAAAGGCAAGGACAAAAATCGTTCATCGACAAAAAAAAAAATGAGTATGTACTCGTAAGGAAGACAGTTATTCTGTACCAGGTAAAGCTGACGCGTTATATAATCCGTCGTAGGAAACTTTGCGGCCAAAAAAACGTAAGAAAAAAAAGTTTCATCTACGTAAAACAAAAACGTTGATTTTTCCATGTATTATCCAATTATTGATTCGTTTATATTCCTCGTAGACCTTGGGATAATCCCCACTACATTCCCAATTTGCCGCCGAAATCGTCACGATTTCTTCTTGGTGAATCCAAAAGAACAAAAAAACGGTAGCCAAAGAACTCACAATGGCCAAAATGGCGTTAAGAGGGTTTTACTACTCTACTTACTACTGGGTATAATTACCGGTATGCTACTGCTACTAATATTGATACCATTATACCGTACTCTTCGAAAAGCCTAACCCTTCCACTACTGCGTTTTTATCCCACCACTAATTCCAAGTAGTTTGTACCCAAAAACGTGGGAAAGCTATTGGGACCCCAGGCATAGCGGCCTAAAAAGCGAGAAGTGCGGTGTTGTCAAGCTTCTGTCATACGAAGCGCGTGCAACAGTACAAGTGTCATCACGCCGCGCGCGCGTCGTACATCTCGTTACGTTGCACTTAGGACACATTCCCTATATGCTCCAACAGCCGGGGCTGCTTCGTGTTGCCGATGCTACAATCCTCACTTTTTCTTTCCACAACTTCTCCAGCTATACTACGATTATTACTATATTTATTTTTGCCCTCCGACAATGTAGCGTCGATGCGTTCCGATATAAATCGAACATCCTTCCGTCAAGCAGTAGTATCTCTCCTACGACTCTCTGCCTACTGTTTCCCAATTTCATTTCCCCACTTCTTTCCATTTTTGCTTTTGCTGTACTATATCCTATTCCTCATAACTATTCCTCATGGCGATCGTCCGAACAAAAATAACGTTGAGTGTGCTTTGGTGCGTGGTACGGAAGAAATAGCATATTGGTCAGACCTTATTTTGCTCAGAGACTCTTTCATCACGGTGACTGAAATTAATCGAACACCTGAGTTCACAGTTTTCAACGTCTCAACTATTAGAAGAGCCTATTTTTTTCAGAGGCACTTTCTTCGTCACTGTGACAGAAACTAATCAAACACCGGACGGAGTGCACCGTTTTCTTCATCTCAATTAGACCCGATCTTCTTGTTCAGGGGCACTTTTTTCGTCACGGTGACAGAAATTAATCAAACACCGGACGGAGTGCACAGTTTTTTTCATCTCTATTACACCTGATCTTGTTGAGGGGCACTTTTGTGGTCACGGTGACAGAAATTAATCAAACACCGGATGGTACTGTTTTCCTTTACGTCGCTCACTGAAATTCGTGTTCTCAATTGTAAGAAACGGTTCCCAATTTCACCAAAAAAATGGTGTTGGATATGCCAATGGTTGATGGTATTAGGGAGTTCCTATGGTAGATTGGCTCTATTGTTGTGGGACATTCACAGCGGAATATCCCCGGGTCGGCGGCTTTTCCCGCCGGATGGTTTTCCCCGATGGCTTTCACTTGGCCTCTACTTGACTTCTATTGTCTTTTATATTTGTATGATGGCTACATGGACGCTCGAGGAACGCGCTTAATATGTTGATACTTGTACTTTTCTCTCTCGGCAACAGACCCCACCACCCAGCTATTGTCCGCCAGCGGGAAAGCCTATTGATACCCCTTGAGCCAGAGGAAACAAATAACAGCACGCCAGCGCATATCATTGGCGCTGCATTACAATAACCGCATTCTACGTACGTGCGGTAGGGCGCACCCATCTTTTCTCAGGCTCAACACTTGAGGAGCTCCATATAGCTCACCCAAAAACTGACTTTGAGAAAAATTGTACGCTCAACCCGATGAACAATCCCATGGCCTAGGTATTATACATTGCTATATAAGTATTTGAAACCACACCCGGGATTCCGACTACCCAAAAACTGACTTTGAGAAAAATTGTACGCTCAACCCGATGAACAATCCCATGGCCTAGGTATACATTGCTAAGTATTTGAAACCACAACCGGGATTCCGACTATATATACCAGGTATTGGGTAGCTCCTCCGTCGAGGAGTCTCGTCGATCAGGAATATTTTGGCCCAATATTGCTCTATACCCCTATTGTTGGCGCTGCATTGAAATATAATACTCTAGTAAAAACACGTCCCAAGGGGGG
>JAYJMJ010000309.1:3403463-3420004 GCA_036873875.1 Laminaria ephemera
ACAGGACAGGACAGGACAGGACAGGACAGGACAGGACAGGACAGGACAGGACAGGACAAGACAGGACAGGACAGGACGACTCAGTATTTGTAATCAACAATCAAACCACGCTACGCAGCTACTTGTTCCTCAGACTAAGGTGGGTGGATTGGGAGGTGGGGGGGTTCGTAGGTTTCCTCCCTAACAGAGCAACACCAGGTGCCACCACCAGCACCACCACCGCCACCACCGTTATGAAAACCACCACTACCAATATCACCACCACCACCGTCACCACCACCACCACCTCACCACCATCACCACCATCACTACTCAACCACCAACACCACCACCACCACTACCCCACCACCGCCAACACTTGGCCGGGGTCGATACCAATACCTCGCGCGGTAAACACGCCCGCCCCGCTTCGACAAAATAGTTTAAGTATACTTGACCAGTCAAAGCCCTATAACCCTAACCCTAACCCCAACCCCCCGGGAAATTTTTCGGAATGAAGACGCGGACTTAGTGTACACCATCAACCCTTTCGTCGAAGCTGGGCTAAGTCTTAGACATTACTGCTTTACTTCGCGTCGCTTCGATCCCATTCGCACGCGCGACACAAACCTGCTTGACCCAGTTCAGCGCGCGCAGGCGCTGCCCCCTCTCGGTCCTGTTCGCTTTCGCCAGGACCGCCGCTCCCCCACCACCCCCCCCGCCCCCCCCCTCCTGCTGCTCCCGCGCCGCCTGCCCGAGTGACATCGCCGGTCGGTTCATCCTCCCAGATAGGAACGATCGCGCCCCCCCCCCTGCCCCGACCCCCCCGACCTCCGTCCTTCTCGAGTCGGCCACCAAGGGGTTTCCACCGGGGGCAGCGGCGGAAACCGACGACAAAGGAGGCGTTGTTTCTCCGGGGCCGGGGGGGGTTAAGCCACCGCTACCGCTGCCGCCGCCGCGCGTGATGCCGTTATCGGTGTTACAGCTGCTGCTGCTGATACTGTTGCACCGGATGGTGTCGCTGGTGCGGCAGCGGGGGGGGGAGGACGCGACGCTTTGACTGCCTGGGGCGCCTCCTCGGGCGGCGCACGGAGCCGTGACCTGTGTACGATCGGACAAGGTCGGGAAATATGTAGAGGAGGAGGGGTGGGAACAGGGGTGAGGGGTGCCGTGTAGAATATAGACCTACTGTATCAGTCTATGATATCAAAATACGATAAGATACGAGTAAGCTATTATACCCCACGCGACAAAATCCAGATTCAACAAGATACCTGGGACGTACCTGGCACGCGGTACGAGGTACCAGTACCTGGTACCACTATAATAGATAACGCATCCAAGTCATCCAAGTCGCAGGTATTAATAGCAGGCTATCATATAGAGCACGAGAAGCAGTTTCGAGAGCTTGAAGCTTGCTTGGTTCGACCCGAAACATATCTAAATGCTAACCTTGTCGCCTATTCGTAGACCTGCTGCTGCTGTACGTAAGACTACTGCCGTCGCCCGTGTACTGCAGCGAGCATTGTAGCGGTGGTTGGTCCACTCTCCTGGCCCGAATTGGGCGAGAGGCAACTTGGGTAGGTCTTTTTCCTAATATTATGAAAGTTGTTGAGTGTTTCTCTCTATATACCTGGTACATACAGCATATTTCTTAAATGCGGGTTCAAATACCCCACAAAATAGGAAATAGGTTGTAAGAAAAAGACAGCTCAAACTGGGCAACAAGATAAGGAACAATCATGTAAGAAGCAGCAGTGGATAACGCCCACCGGAGTGGATACCGACAAGCAGTATATATGACTGACGACGATAAATCGTAAATTTGATGTGCAGCATTTTCAAAGGTCCCAAGCTTTCCATTCCCCCTTTTTCTCCTCTCTGTCCTCTCGTCGACTGTCTCACTGCACCGATACCGTTGGTGGGACTTGATTGTTGATGCATCCACTGCTGTTGTACGAGAGTGCAGACAACGTCTGATGCCTGATATGATACGGAATGTGTTGTTCATGCTGCATGTGACAGCGTCAGGAAAACCGAGCCGAAACATTTGCCAATTCGGTCGCAAAAATAGATAAAAGTAGAACATTAGTACTTCAACAGCACGTAGCCCCCCGGTGCCAACGCAACCTCCTATATACCGATTCTGCTTCTGCCTCTCCTGTTGTCTGTGGGTTCTGAAGTTGCTCTTGTTGGTAGTGTTGCATTGCTGCATTGTCGCATGGGAGTGGGGGGGCGTGTTGTCTGACACTGACACGACACACAACCGCAACGTTATTGCAGTCAAAACATGAGAATGCAAAAGAGAAGACCTCAGGCAGACTCTTACTATAACGGACGTTGGCAGCGGAGTACCGACGACAGCAGGCGCATCCTCGTTACCCAGCCATGCGAGCAAGGCGGACGACCTGGCAAGAGATCATCGGCTATCGACTACGTGCACGGGCAAGGCCTTCATGAGGCGACCTTCTCGAGGAAACAAGCAACAGCAACCCCATGAAGAGGACTGCTCAAAAGTTGAGTCTCTCACATGCTGCACAACGGGCGCAAATGCGCACGCCCTTGACGCGCTGATGGCGATCAGGCAGGCGCACAAGGCCGTTCTAACTCCCCGAGAGTCCATCCGAGTAGCTCTCGCCGTCCTCGATATGCGCTGTGCTCTTGCTGGCACTGGTTGTTGCAGGAGGTGCAAGCCAGCACGACACTGCTGGAAAAATGTTGAGTTTCCCGGGTTGAAAATAGGAAAACGCCTTATCAAGCAATACAAAACCTCCGAATCCAGAATATCTCCAAGAAGCAGCAGGAGGAGAGCACAGAGTATCTTGCATGTACCATGAGCGCCTGTCACTTGAATACCCATGTTACCCACAAAATCTGGAGTGTTCTGTTCGGACACCAGGTACAGCCAAGGCATCGTGTGGGCGTGGTCATTCAGAAAATATGTACCCCCTTGTAAAATACTTCCGTTTTGCCTTCTACGTCGTACCACCATATCATAGACGAAACAGCAATCGAACGAAAACATGACAAAATCAAAATCCCAACATCCCAATCGAATGAGCGCCGTGCGATGAAATACCGATAGAGCAGCAACAACGTGTGACTGCGTTATCACCCTCTGTTTGTTGGACAGGCAGGATCTACCGTCTACTACTGCTGTATGCCCACATACTGTTTTTTGTACCCTGGGTACATACTCTGTACCTGGTACTTGGTGCGTACCGTCTTTATTGCGTACGGTTTCTTTTTTACCGTGTATCGCATCCCTCGTGCTAAAATATGGCAGGCTTGCATGTGTCCGGAAGATCGGGGGGATCGGGGGTCGGGCGCCGTTCTGCAAGGGCTGCCGTTGCAGTTATCCCTGCGCCCGCGCATCGGATAAGACCGATATCGCCAAACGCGTTCTTCTCTAAACAGCAGGTAAGCGTAGTGGAGCACGCTGCTTTGCCTCTCGGGTCTTGCTCTTGCATATCGTTGTCTCGGTTTTGCGCTGCTTTGGTCGAAGAACAACGGCCGGGTGGGAGTACACCGACCGGCTGCTCCCGCGTCCGGTCATATGATCAGGGTAGGGGGACTATTAATAGGTGTGTCGCTTCCGTGTCACGCGGCAACGTGTCAAACGGCAAGTCAGCGGCAAAAGCCAGGTAAACTTCGCAGCAGACCTGTTCGCTATACATAGCCCGTTCGTTGGTCATTGTCCTTCCCCAGGCTAAGATGTACACTCGCGTGTACGGCAGGCAGTCCAACTCGATTGGGGAAAGCACACGCGCGGCGGACTGGTTGGTTTAACTGCCTTTCTTTGTCTTCTTGTTGTGTAGTCTATCAGGCAGGTTGGGCCTGAGTTGTTTGGTGAATGCCTCAAGTCGAGTGCGGTGAGGCATGCAAATTCGACCTCCTATCATGTCTTCTGGGTAAGCCCTAATAGCCCCTCCTCCATCTCCGAGCTTCCTTTGGCTGAAGTCTTGCCATGAGTCGCAGCCCACCCGCCCCATAAATAGCCACACTTGTCGATGGATTTTTTTTCCAGCTTTTTCTTGCTTTTGCTGTGACGCATGTTTCGCGCGGACGTGTTTAAGAAGAAAGCCTCCCTTCCGTTACACACAGCATCAGCGTAAAAGCAGGTGTATCGCGAAGTTCGGCCCATTCAAAAGCGTACCTGGTACCTGGTATATTTTACGGCCATTCCTCGGCAACTATAATAATACTGTACGACTACCTGGTAGTAGTTTTCAGAGCTCGCTTGCCCTGTTCTATCTGTCTGGTGGGTCTATATATAGCTTCGCATGCTTCTGTGCGTGCACGAGTAGGATATATATGTAACATGAATTATGGGTCAACTGCTGCGCTGCTGTCGTTGTTGTTGGATAGAGGAGATTTTTTTTTTGTTAATCTGATGCATCCACCACAGCAGCAACAGCAGTATATTTTTTACTTTTTTCCTGGTACTTGTTTACCAACCATGAAAAATATTTTTTTCTATCATCCTGGTTCTCCTGATTTTCTCGAAATGAAATCTCTGTTGGAAAAAAAAAAAAAGGTCGACTTTACAGCCGACATTAAACGAAAAAAAAAAACGTTTCACACTTCCCACTTCCCCCCTACTCTGTACCTGGTATATGATATACCCTGGTATTGAGTTTCGGCCAAATTTTCGATCTCACAGCTGAAGTATCATTTTATTTTTTTCAAAATTATGATACCTATGATAAATGTATCACACCAGAGCTACGCTGCTGGTACAGGCTCTATGTGTGGGCCTGACGGTAGATACCAGACGGCCATAGCGTCATAGTTCATAGCCCATAGCTTCCCACGATGCCCAAGACGCAATGACCCAATACACCTAATATCAATACGAGTATGTCAACACCTCGATGCTAGCTGCCCACCGCCCCCGTTTGGCGCTGTGGACACCGTACACCCGTTGCAATGTCTGACCAGAAAACGTTTTCCTTCGATCCTCCTCACGTCCATGATGAAGTCTTTGGTGTTTCGTGGCCCGTCCTTTACCCTCACCATCAGCAGTCATGAAGCTGTTCGGAATCCTCCCGCTCGCCGGGGCGGGAACCCTACTCGGAGTGACTGCTGCCACCTGCCCTGCTGACGACGTCTTCCCGGAAATGACCAAGGAGAACCTGGTGAGTGCGGTGGTGTTCCTGGGTGGTGTGACGATTTATAGCTTTTTTTGTTTTGTTTCCATCCCATCTGCTGCTGTATTTGCCCTACTTCTCCAGCTCCCTCCCTTTCGAAGACTCAGATCCGGGGTTTCACAGCGGGCACTCCTCCCCCCCCTCCCCACCACGGTACGTGTGCCTTCATTTTTATCACGGGAAGAGTTGAGCATTTTCTCCCCTCGTCGACTTGCGTCGAATTGTGCTATTAATAATTAGTAGGCACTGTCTGCAGTAAAATTTTGCACAAGAAAATAATCCTCATTTTAGGGTGGATTGATTCGAACTCATCAAATTGACCGTTCAGTAGTTGCAAGGTTTAACCACTAGACCACGGGGAGGGCCGATAAATACCAGTACCCGGTACAACCTATACGTATCATACACAAGCAGATTTTTTTAATTTTTTTCGTGAACACGGGCTAGATTGTAGATTGTGGCAATAATTATGTGAGACGTGACAAACAACGACAACAACAGCTCGAATGCTGGGCTGCATCATACCTGCTGTGGCACGCGACAAAAAGACTCCTCCTTCCTGCTGTGCTGTACGCAGAGAAAGCAAATGCGGAAGCTGTGCACAGCAAAAACAGCCAACCAGTGCTTCGAGGGCTCACAGAGAAGTGTGTGTGTTTGTGTGTTCTTCTGTTATTTCTACCCATCGACATCCAGTACCTCTAGTGCCCGTGCCGACGCCCCATCCTAGAGAGAAACAAGCTCTGTGTGCACAAACTACGAGACAGAGATACACATCGTACATCGCAAATACAGCAGCAGTGAAGGGATTTGGCCATACAATGCCAAACGTTGTGAATACAAAAAAAGCGGAACATACAAAAGCCAGCAAACCAGCCAACTTGCAGGGGAGAAATATAGAGAAAGCGAAGAAAGAAGTGCGGGGGTACTACTCTACACCGTACAGAGCAAGCAGTATCGTGCTCTTGGCGTCGCTCGTAGTCCAGTTGTTGAACATGGATGCTGCAGGTCTGTAAGAAAATTGCGCTGCTCGTTCCTATTTTCTTCTTTCACCCTTTGCTGCCAAGTGTGTTTTGCCGTTATGTCCCCATTTTTTTAATGATATTTTTTTGCTCATCATCCCATCTATTATCTTCGCACTTTTTCTTTCTCCTTCTCCATCTCTAGTCGTAACTCAGATCCGGGGTCACTAAGCAGGCTCTCCCCCCTCCCCGCTACGCTACGCGCCTCGTTTCTTATCGCGAGAAGAATTCAGCACTTTCTTCCCTCGTCAACTCGCGTCGAATTGTGCTTACCCACGCTATGAAGCGCTCTCGGCAGTTGGTGTCTCAGAAAAAGAAATCTCCATACCGAGATTCGAACCCCTGACTCCAACCTTAGTAGTCTTCGAGGGTAACCACTTGACCACCGGGGCGACAGTAGTATACATTGGTCCCAAGAGGGCCAAGGCCTGTAGATGCAGATGTGTTTTTCAAATCTAAGTCCAGCTTTTAAGTACGGCGCACAACAGGACTTGCGAATCTCTGTTAGGTTGCCAAATGGAGCCACGAAAACACTGCGACTTGGCTCCTACCAACGTACGTCTCCCGAAAACTGCGTTTTCGCTAAAGAGCAAGCCAACAAAACTGTTGTGACGTCACACAAAGTACTTCACCCTTCTCGGTCTATGATTTATTTTTGTTTTTGTTTACGTACTGGCTGTATTTGTCAAGACTAAAAAACAAAAAAAAAAGGTACCTGTGTTTCGGTATGGGTATTTATATGGATGTGCCTATATTTTACTATATTTCACAGGGTGGATGTGTGATGTTTCTCACCAGCGACATCAGTCCAGTAGGTCAGGAGAGTTCAGCATTCCGAGTGCGATATTAACCAGCTGATATTAACGGCCACAGCAACAGCAGTTCTTAATATTATAGCAGCGTTAGTATTAATAGTGGTATAATAGTGCTGCTGCACTGTAGTCTATTATTACAGGTACTAGTGACGCGTTTTGTGGTTCCATGGCGTGGAACCATTCTTCTCCCGTCGTGCCTGAAGTTCTGCTGCAGCACATTCTTTATACATGAGTCTAAAGCTACTTTTTGTTGTTGTTGTTTTTTTGTTTGTTTTTTTTCTTCTGTTTTGTTTTTCTTTTCTTCCTCGCAGTTGTTGTTGTTGTTGTTCTCACATTAACTCTCATAATCAAGTCCGTGGTCACAGGACAGGCTCCAGTCGCTCTGGAGTGGAAGAATACCCCAGGAACAAAATAAAACACACCAAAAGTGGTACGCGTATATGTCATAGCTGAAGCAAGTCGTACATCGGCCAAAAAAATAAATAAAAGTGAAATCGGAAGTCAGCGTACGTGCGTATCAGGCCCATACTGGTACATGCGTTTGAAGACTCGCAACTGAAACCGACTACACCGCATGCCACCAAGGAAACCAAATAAATGTACATATCCGAGGAGAAAAAAATATGTGAAAAATAAAGGAAGACAGAAAGAGAAAACCAGAGGAAAGAGAAGAAACCGAAGCAGGAAGCTAATACGTACGTAGGAAGTTACGTAGACTCGCCAGCAGGGGGGGTTTAGCGAGGTAAAGGCAAACCACACAGCGCTACGAAAGAACAAAGCACGCGTCCGATAAAATAAGAACATACTCGTAGAGCAAAAGGCACAATCACGTATTATTACACGTAGCAGGTGAATACATACGTGTGCTCGCCAGCAGGGGGGTGTGGCGAAAAATATCAGCCAACTGACCAGCCGGCGGTATCAATACGCATGTGTACGAATGACCCGATGCAATTGAAAAAGAAACAAAGCAAATAAGGAAAGAAAATAGAAGAAAAGAACAGAAAAGAACAGAAAAGAAACCAAGGAACGGAAATACACCATAATAGCAGATCCTAGAACTGGCCTAGACGGCGATGAGCACATACAAGGCATCAAGTGTATAAAAAAGGCGCTGAGGGGGAAACACAGCAAAGCGAAGGAGCCCGGGCGGCCTTACGCTAGCTAGCTACTTACGGCCACAGGAAGGCACGCATACGTCAGGACGATGATGGCCAAACCCAGGCTTCAGTCTCTTGGGCAATATGCTCTGCCAGGTATGGAGCAAGCTGTCGCCTGCATCTCCCTGGCATCGTATAACGATTCGCGAAAAGGTCACGTTTTTTTTTGTCACGATTCGTGGTCCTTGATATTAGTTTGTTCGTTAGGGTCGGTCCTAACGAACGCAAAAAACACGATTCCTGACATTTTGAAATTCTGAAATGTCACTTTAAAAACAAAACTTTTTTTTTGTCAGGAATCCTGACATCAATTTTTATGGAATTTTTCAAAGCTAGTCAAAATCAGGATTGCTGACAAATATCACGATTCGCGAAAATGTCACGCTTTTTTGTCACGATTCGTGGTATTTAACCTCAGTTTGTTAGGAACGCCCCTAACATTTCCCATAACGGCACGTGACGATGACTTTCAGGTGCTTCGGGCAGTGGGCAGAGCGAACGAAGCCACCGGATAATTTCTTCCCGAATCCTGGAAGTAATGACGTTACCCACCCCCAAAATGAAATTATCCCGTATTATTTAATTGATTCATTAACTACCGGTATTAAATAATATATATTTATTATTTAATTATCTGACTGAGTATTTACTTAATTAATTATTACCCCTTTAAATTTTAATGTACGATGATACATATGATCAGACGTTTTTTTTTCGGCTTGTGACGACTTTCAGGTGCTTTCGGCAGTGGGCAGAGCGAACGAGTCTACCGAAGGCGTGGCTCTAGACGGGCTGGTGGCACTCGAGAAGAGTCAGCCCATGGGGTTCGACTACCGAGACGTGTCCATGCCTGTCCACGTCTTCCATGGGAGCACGGACCATATGGTGAGGACGCGTACTAGGGGTACTGTAGCTTTTTTTGGCTTTTATATGGTAAGGACGCGTGCTACGATAGGGGTACTGTACCTTTTTTTGGCTTTTATATATTGGCTTTTATATGGTGAGGACGCGTGATACGTTAGAGGTACTGTACCTTTTTTTGGCTTTTATATGGTGAGGACGCGTGCTACGATAGGGGTACTGTACCTTTTTTTGGCTTTTATATGGTAGGGACGCGTGCTACGATAGGGGTACTGTACCTTTTTTTGGCTTTTATATGGTAAGGACGCGTGCTACGATAGGGGTACTGTACCTTTTTTTGGCTTTTATATGGTGAGGACGCGTGCTACGATAGAGGTACTGTACCGTTTTTTGGCTTTTTGGCCAAATATTCCTGACTGACGGAGGTTTCTCAACTAAAAAGCTGTAGAATACCCAATATCGTTGGAATGCCTGTTCCGTTTCGCCATATAATTCGTTGTATACCTTAGCCATGGGATTTTGCCCATCGGGTTGCATTTCCACCTTTTCACAAAATGGTTTTTGGGTGAGGCATAGAGGATAGATTTGCCGGTAGACGAAGTAACGATCTCCGTAGATGAAGTCACCGGAAAATCAAGGTTTATTGTAGAGAGAATTGGGCATGTTTATATCGGGGTCTGAGGATTTTGGGGCACGGGCGCAAAACGGGGGCCCTTCCGCCCCACTGTTGGGTGCAGACCTCACGAGTAGGTTAGCAAGACCGAGCCGAGCAACAAGCGAGTCACGGTTCTTGCTGGGAACGTCAGCAGATTGAGGTAGTCCCTGGGTTGGCCAACCCAGCTAGAAATCTGTGCCTCTCCCTTCACTCAAGTCCGGAGGCTCAGACAAATAGGTGCACGCCCGCGAACGATAGGGGTGATGGCACTTTTTGCCTTAAATGGGTCTGGATGTGCCTTAAATGGGTCTGGATGGGTCTGGATGACGCCTCTACTCAACTAACAAAACTACCCGACATCGCTGGAGGATACTTTGTGTTTTGCAATATGTTTCGTTGCATACATACCTAGCCCGTGCGGTTGTTCGCCTGGTTGCGCTTTCAATTTTCCCCAAAAGTCAGTGTTCGGATGGGGTAGGGAGCTCCTTAAGCGAGAGGAGCATCATGAAAATTGGAGGCTGCGCCTATCATAGCACGCGTCCGTAGCATGCGTCAGCACCTTTTCCTTACGGGTGAAGCCACGTGTTGGCGACCGTTCTGCGCGTCGCTACCGACTGGCTTTGTTTCTTTCCATACTGTCGCGTGGGCTTCTATCTTGCCAACTTGCTCATTTTCCGTATTTTCGTGTGGGTTTCTTTTTTGCCTCCTTGCTACGTTTCCGCATTTTCGTGTGGGCTTCTGTTTTGCCTCTTTTTTCCATGTTATACGAGCTGGGCCAACGTTGAATATTCGGCAGATCGGCCACGCCCCAATCAATTTTACGATTTTGGACTGAAATTTTGACACGGTGTAATTCATGCACTAAGCTAAACATTGACTTCCAGCCCTTTTTTTTTTTTTTTGCGAGAGGTATGACCGGTCCAAAGATTCAAAAAAATTAAAATCTACCAAAACTAGTAAAACAAAATAATGAAAACGGGTGGATGTCAACGCCTTTGAACATACGATTCAAATACGAGGTTAAAATTTCAGATCGAAATTCGCAAAATTGAGCGGGGCATCGCAGATATTCCATTTTTTTCGATATTACTTGTTTTATATATGGAATATATTTTTTGGTATTATCTCTTGATGGGTGGCGAATTGGGCACTGAAACAAATATCGATCTTCTCCATGTGTCTTCAGCTCTGTGTACACCAATTTTCACCTTGATCGGGAACGATGATATTTTTTAGGTATCATACGAATTTTGGGTCAAAATGTAAGTAAAAAAGCTCAAAAGTTGGTGCTTTTGAGTTTTTACGGATATCTCGGCGAGATCGAGTCGAAAAAAAAAATGGTCAGAATTTTTCATATACCAGGTACCTTTTTTTTGCATGTTCAGTAGTGTGTCAGGGTCAGTCCTTCCAAGTTTCAAGTCCTACTTCGAAAAATTGGCGGCGCTAGAGCTTTGGGAAATATTGTCCGTTTTTAAGCTGGCCCAGCTCGTCGTGTTGTCTTCTTTTGTGCTTTCTTGCTTATTTTCCATGTTTTTATTGTGGGCTTCTATTTTGCCTCCTTTCTCCGTTGCTATACTCCGCTGCAGGTCCCGATAGCGGCCGCGCAATGGATGGCCGGCGAAATGCCTGCTTGTACGGTGTCCGTGAAGATGGGAGGGTGAGCACAAATGCCCGATTTGCGTCCGCGTATCAATCATGTTTCCGCGCATGGAGGCGTTCCTACGACCTTTTGTGTTTTCTGTGACTTAGTTCATTACACCTTCCATATGTGATTTCTGTGACTTAGTTCGCTACGCCTTGTGTGCATTCTGTGACTTTAGTTCGCTACACCTTATGCGCTTTCTGTGACCTAGTTCGCTGCACCGTATGTGCTTGCTGTGACTTAGTTCCCCACCTGGAGCACCTTATGTGTTCTCTGGGATTTAGTGCATTACAGTATATACCCTAGCCCTAACCCGTTCCTGAGGTATTATTCCGTCCCAGAGTTGTTAGAGCCTGCCCTGTGACCACCGACCGGATTATGGTGATGAGGTATCGTGCGAGGAACAAAAACAAACTATATATGGTACCAGTAAGAGCGAAGCTCTATTGTCTATTCTGTTGAATCGATGATGTTTGAGGTGAGGTCGGTTCCGCCACTACGAATCGTCGCCTGTTCTTCCCTTCGTGCTGACACGGCGCCATGGCAGCTAAGGTCTAACGCCAGGCACATTGATTGTGTCCGAGCCTGCACGGGGTGCTGTGCTGGATATAATAATTTACACAATGTGTTTCAAAAACGTCAGCTGTGAGTTCGACTAATTGAGTGGTCGATACTCATCTTTGCAAGCTGCGTGATACTACGGCCGCGCGTTTGAATTGGTTGAGTTCTGAAGAGCTCGGTGTCATCACTCGCGCCTGTCCTATTACTCTTGGGCCCTACTCCGTACCATTCTGGTCGTACATATAAAGGAATTTGGATATGGAGAAAATGCCCCAATGTCGCTTACATTTCCGATCAAGAATGATGCGCTGATTGCTGATACTCCTGGGATCTGTGGCTTCTTCAGTACAGGCCATCTGGTGCTGCTTGCACACATAGGCAAACCGGGCGCACATGATTCCCATCGTATGATACCCAATAGCACTGATAGGAGCCATCTATGCTGTCACGTGCCTTCGTAATGATGCTTATTTCGTCGCGTTTGGTACACTCGCCCTCAAATTGGACGCCGGAGTGCGCGAGTTTCATCTATGCTGTCTCATGCCGTGGTGATGGTTCTTGTTTTGATGCTGTTTGGCAGTACGCATGCCCTGATAATGGATGCCGGAGTGCTGAGCTGTTTGCTGGAGTTCTTAAGCGAGGATTTCAAGCACTTCGAGGAGCATGCCAAAGACCGAGCAGACGGAGAAGCCGCCAGCGAACGGGTAAGCATAAACCCATTGGGGCACATGTATGTTGACCAAAAACACCAGGGATTTTCGCGGGTCGGGTCGGGTCGGGTCAGGTCGGGTCGGGTCGGGTCGGGTCAGGGTGAACCGACCCGACCGGTGAGATTTGAAAACCTCCTGACCTAACGCGACAAAACCTGTGAGATTTCGAACACCTCCTGACCCGACCTGACCCGACGCGCGAGATTTTCAAAAATCTCCTGACTCGATCCTCGGACCGGGTCGTGACCCGTCAAGAGTCCTGAAAAACACGACCACTGCGATATTATCAAGCTTCTATCACGGAGCAGTAATCAGGACCCACGATATACACAAAAAAACTGTGTATGACACTGTTTTTGCTAGTCATATTGTGTCCTCATTACTAGATTACTCCTCATTACTAGATTACTCCTCATTACTAGATTACTACAGTATGTTCCCCCGTAATAGGAAGATCGTGCTCGCACATGTCCTTACAGAATGGTGGTACGATAGCGGCAGCTCTTTTGGTCCGAGTGTTTCTGACTGGCGTCCCCCCCCCCCGACCGAAGAACTACCCATGACGCACGCTATACGATAGAGGGATTAGCCCTTTTCGTCTTTTTTTTTTTGTTTCTGAATGACGGGGCTCCTTAACCCAAATTCGTCGGAATGTCATTCTTGTTTTTGGCCATGTGAATATGTTTTCTACCTAGGCCATGGGTTTTGGTCAATCGGGTTGCACTTTTCGTTTACCCCTAAACAAGCTTATGGGTGAGGTACAGAGCTGAAGAAACAAAAAAAGGGTAAACGAAAAAAGGGTGCAGCTTTTTAGCGTAGCATGTGTCCCATTGGCACTCCGTTTTGTACGTTGTGGTATTATTCGTTATTTTATACCTACGAGGCCGTGGAACTGTTCACTGGTTGCAGTTTCAATTGTTCCACCCCAAGTCGATGTAGAGCTCCCCAAGAGCTCCTCAAGTGGGGAGCCTCAAGACAAAAACAGGTTCTATACCTCTATCGTAGTACACGCGCGTAACACGATAGAGGTATATGAACACTTTTGGGCCAAAACGTTTCTGAATGACGGGGGCTCCTTAAAACCCCAAAATCGTCGGAATTTCATTACTTTTTTTTGCAATATTTTTCGTTGTGTACCTAGGCCATGGGATTCTTCGTCGGCGAGCACTTTTCGTTTTCTCCAAATCAGTTCTTGGGTGGGGTATAGAGAGCTCCTCAAGTGATGAAGTAACCTCAGACAGAACAGGTGGTGTCCTTACCGTAGACGCGCGTAACACGATGATAGAGGTATATGAACACTTTTGGGCTTTTGTTTTGTTTCTGAATGACGGGGGCTCCTTAACCCCCAAAATCGTCGGAATTTCATTACTTTTTTTTTTGCAATATTTTTCGTTGTATTCCCCCTAGGCCATGGGATTCTTCGTCGGCGAGCACTTTTCGCTTTCTCCAAATCAGTTCTTGGGTGGGGGGTACAGAGAGCTCCTCAAGTCATGAAGTAACCTCAGACAGAACAGGTGCTGTCCCTACCGTAACACGCATCTGCATTGCAATTTCGACGAACCCCCTACCCCTGCGGGCCGATGCTGTCTGTATTTTTCACTTTTTTTTCTGCATTTTTTCCCCCATGATGTCCCAAACGGGTGTTTTACCTCTGCCTGGCGTTGACAGCTTATCACGGAGGACCATAGTAATGAGGACCTACGACACACACACAAAAAAAAACTATCTATTCCACTGTTTTTACCAACCGTATTTGGTCCGGATTACTGTGTTCCCCCGTGAAATAGTTGGCTCCATGGCTTATTTTCGTGTTCGTCGGAGGCATGCTACGTATGGTGGAGGTGCATCATTTTTGTTTCCTGATCTCCTTTCCTGACTTGAGGAGCTTTCCTGATCTCACTCATAAGCTTGGTTTTCAGCAAAGCTAAAAGTGCAACCCGATGACCAAAACCCATGGCCTATTTTACGGGGGGGTACATAGTAATTAGGACCAAATATAGTTAGTAAAAATAGGGGAATATATAGGTGTTTGTGTGTATCGTAGGTCCTCAGTACTATAGGTCCTCCGTAGATAGGTATAAAACATTAGTCATATTTGCAAAACAAGAAGAGACATTCCGACGAATTTGGGTTATATATATAAGGAGCCCCGTCGTTCAGAAACATTTTTTTTTTTTTTTGCCAAAAAGGGCTATTACGGAGGAACATAGTAATCAGGACCAAATGTCGTTAGCAAAAACAGTGGAATATCTAGGTTTTTGTGAATATCGTGGGTCCTGATTACTATGGTCCTCCGTAATACCTCTACCGCAGCATGCGTCCCCGCTCAGTAGGCCGGCTATTCTGATTTTGAGGGTGCTTGCATTTGGCCGTGGTTTGTGCTGGTCACGTTGGCGGCGCGGCGCCAAAGCCGCGTCTGGTTGTCCCCCCACCCTTGGGACCACCCCCTTTAGAGTCGCATCCACGCTTTTGGCGACTTGGATTAAGTGTGGGGTCATTTTTGTAGTAGTACAAGCATGTTCGTCGCCATCGACGTGCTGTGTCCACTTTCCTCTCGTCCCCTAGTTATTTCTATTTTTTCACCACTTTTACTTTCTAGCTTCTGGACAAGCCGTGGTCACGGGTGTCGTCCCTTTTCCCCCTCGGTGCGTGCCTTCGTTTTTGTCGCGCAGAGGGCTCAGCACTCCCACTGCTCGTCGATTTTCATCGAAGTTGGGTAACTCACGCTCTCGCGCTTTCGGCGAGTCAATCTTTGCACAACAAAAAGTCCCCACGTACTCGGGCGGGCTCTAACTAGTGAAATCGACTTTAGTAGTTACGAGGTGTACCACTAGACCACCGAAGACGCCGGCATACATGTGTGCTTCAATCTCTGAAGGTGTCTCTGTGATTCCCTCTCGTATGCGTTGCCCTGCCTTGCCGCGATGCCGATGACAATGCCGATGCCAACGCTTCCCCTTTTTTTTTCCTGTTTTCGGTGGAAAAAGGCATCTGCCTTCAGCTTCCCAAAGCACACATTCGAGCACGCCCAGCACTTCAAGGCAACCGGCTACCTGTGCTGCCGAGAAGGCATGTTCTTCAAGGCTTGGAATGACAGGTGCCTCGTTGCTTTACACGTTGGGGAATTAATACAATTGGACGGAAATGTAAGGCTCGTTGGGGAACTAATATGAATAACCACACGGCCCTTACATTTAAGTCCATAGTGGCACCTGCATACTGGATTCAGGCCGCTGACTGAGCACATGCACGAGTGTTCCTCAGAGTATGTGGCACCGAAATCGTATGCCCGTGTGAGAGGTGGGAGGTGGAGAAAAGGGCTGCGCGTGTTTGACGGTTTTAAGAAAGCGGTGTGGGATCCTCGTTGAGACCCCAAAGAAAACATCTACAGTCGTTCGTACCAGGTACCTGGTGCCAGGTGTGTATTTTCTGGATTGATCTGTGTTCGATCACGACACGGGGCATCGATAGCATATCCCAACACGTGACCTCAACCCCCCTATAACCTAATTTCGTAGCAGGTACTTTGTCCTTGAGGGGTTCGAGCTGTACGAGTTGAGACTTTTAACAAAGTATGGAATTTTCATGGAATTATCCGACAAAATAGAGAATGTTCATGGAATGATCCGGGTTTGACCACGACACTGCACCGAAAGCATACCCCAACACGCCTGAAACCAACCCCACCGACGTAGCAGATACTTTGACCTCAACCCCGCTGAACCATTTCACAGCAGGTACTTCGTCCTTGACGGGTTCGAGCTGTACGAGTACGATCGGCCAAACAGTTCCACAGCGCGCCGCGTCGTGGATCTCAGGGGAACAGTCGCGCATGCCCATGTGAATCCCACTGACAGCAATGCTGTCGACCCTGTGAACCGGCTGTTCCCATTCAAGGTACGATTTCCTCTATACCTTGCTGAGGTAGCCAAAAGCCCTCCGGCCGCGGCTACGGGCTGCGGCGGGGGGGAGGGGGGGGGAGCGTACTC
>JAYJMJ010000309.1:3478667-3497971 GCA_036873875.1 Laminaria ephemera
GGGGGGGGGGGGGCGTACTCATTTGTTGCTTGCCTTAGCTATTTGACCATTGACCACGCATCCCTTTCGAGACAGAGCACCTGGGGGGGAGTATCGTCAATGGCTCCAGCTATGTTTGTAAATATATCCCTGGTATGTAGCGGATCGGGAAGGGGGGAGAGCTACTATAAATAACGATGTCATGTAACCAGACGGCGATCATGTGACGGCTGCCGTCACTCGGCAGGAGCGAGCGATCAGTAGGAGGCGGTGGGCAACACGACTACCCCTATTACTTCAGTAGATATCATCATGTCGCTTACTACCATACTTGTGTAGAACTGGATCTCATACGATTGTACTCGAACGAATGATAGAGAAAACAGAAACGTACCATGTACTTGCAGTCTGACAAATGTATCATACCATAGAAATCTCAAAATGCAATGCTACCCTACTTGTCTGAAAAATGTCCAAATATTTGGTACATATGAATTATTACCTTGAAGAATACGTCGTTGTCCAGGTCGTTGGACATGTTGACGGCCTTCTGCAGAGGGGAGTCGATGGCCACGTCGTACACCCTAGCGTTCAGTACCTATTATCGATATATCATATATACGTCACACAAATATGAGGACCAACGAACGAGAACACACGAGTACACACGAGAACTGACGAGAACACACGAGGAAAAGGTGAGCATGCAACCGCCGTCACCGTCACGCGTTATCTTATCATAGCCGGGTTCGGGTAAAAAAACAACACACACAAGGGCAACGGAGCGGAGACGGAAAAACGGAGACGACGTACAAGTACAGCAGCAGCGGTATAACGCACAAAACACCGTGTGCTAAGCTGAGTACCGCCTCATCAATCCATTTTGGTCGAACACACAGCTGCTGTCGTCATATGTACCTGGTACCTGGTCATGTAACTTGTTCCTGGTACATAAGAGTACGCAGTTTTTATGCGCATTGTACATACTCTCCATTTACTCTACAACCGTTGTGTACATGATACCTGGTACGATCTATTTTTTAAACGTGACACAACGCCTGGTTACAATGCCACAAATCGTGTGTTTTTTTTCACGAATCGAGGGTAGATTACTCCACTTATTCGACAAAACTGTTTGCTGGCTGTGGCCGATTACTCCACTTATTCGACAAAACTGTGGCTGTGGCCGACCCTAGATTTGCGGTGTCCGAGCCTTTGACTTCGGTCGGCGCGGGACCAGAGTGCTTGGTAGGCCCTGCCGGCGGCTAATAATACCCAGAGTTGGTTTGGAGGGCTCAGGTCCGAGTGGGATCAGGTCCGGGTGCGATCAGGTCTGGGTGGGATCAGGTCTGGGTAGAGGATCAAGTCTGGGTGGGATCAAGTCTGGGCGGGATCAGGTCAGGTCTGGGTGGGATCAGGGTGCCAGGCGGGAGCAGGGTGCAACTATGTGCGTGTGCATGTGTTGACCAATGAAACACCCCGAAACATCAGTAGTTGGCCCATTAGACTAGTGCCGAAGAAGTGGCAAGTTCTACTGGCACGCACATCGTGATTTTTTGCGTACGTTAGGAATGACCCGCAAGCAGTACCACCACCGTGCATGCTGGTTGTAGGTACAGGTAGCCAACGTACGAGTGGCGGAGGATTTTCAACGTTGGAATTTCGAAAATAAAGTCGACTTGAATACACAACCGGAGCAAGGGCGCGCCTGGCCGTTGCCATCTATACAAAGACTAACGGTACAGAGCAGCACTCGCGCGTATGGTTCGTGTTTTGCGCATCTACATCTACATCTATCCATGCCCTATGCCGTCGCTTCAGGTGCGAAGATGAAACACATCGTGTGAGCGGGCCGGGCAGCAGTATGCTACCACAGGCTACCAGGTATCAATACTGCGGCCGCTGCCTCACCTGCCGCTCTATCGCGAGCATCGCAGCAGCGCGAGCAAGTCCACAACAGCGCATGCATGCCCACAATGTGCGTATCATACGACATTGCGCATTATATTGTCAGGACGAGCCACACACCATTCTTTTTTCTTTTTTTTTAATATCACTTTTACTTTCCAGCGTCTGGACAAGCCGTAGTCACAGGTGTCGTCCCTTCTCCCCCCCCGGTACGCGCCTTCATTTTTATCGCGAAGAGGGTTCAGCACTCCCGATTTCATCGAATTTTGCTAATTCACGCTCTCGCGCTTTCCGCAAGTCAATTTTTAGCACAAGAAAAAGTCCCTACGGGTACGAGTATGCACTCGGGGGCTCTCGAACCAGCGAAATCGACCTTAGTGGTTACGAGGTTAACCCACTAGACCATTGGGGACGCCGACATTAAGACGACGCGAGAAACCAGCACGCGACCAAACCTAACCTATTGTCTGCTTCGGTTAAATAACAGCAAGCAGCGGCAGCAGTAACAGCAGCAGGCTGAGCCCTGGTTGCTAAGGCATGCAATGCCTACGGCGCGCCTACAGCGGCCAGGGGTTAGCAGCAGCAGTGGCAGCAGCAGAGGCAGGAGCAGGAGCGGAGGCGGCGTGGTGATGTCTGCCTACTACACGCCCACCAACCTCACTGAACGTGAAGACGCGAAGGCAGTACGCGCACCAACCACCCAACCACGCCACCATGCGACCATTGACCGAGTGTCACGTACCAACCAATGGACATCAGCAGAAATGGGATCTTATCATACAACTGGAACACACTTTGACAAATAAGAGCAGGCAAAACCAGTCCAAGGGTGCTGTACGCACACGAACCCGAAGTACGTGTACATTACTGCTAAAAAATGTGTACATATGCGCGCTCACACCCACCTTGTTCAAGTAACCAATCATCGGCCTCTTGCGAGTGGCCACGCTCCCTCCTCCGATCGGGGCCGGGGCCTTCATCAGCCCCTGGTCCTGCACGGCTGTAGCGGTAGTAGGGACCGCGCTGCTCGAGGCCTCGCTGCTGTTGTGCCTACGTCGCCCTGCTACCGCTGCAACTTGGCTGCTGTCGCTGTCCATGAGACATACTCTTGACCTCCTTTTCAATTGGCGCCCGGTGCTGCCTAGACCGCTCCGTGCTATCTCGAACACCCTCTGAGCTGAAGGTGTCGCCATTGTCCTCGTGTTCTTCTCTCCGTGGAACCGAGAGACTTGGCTCTGTTGTACGGCTGCTGTACGTGGTGCAGCGTGTTGCTGCGTGAGTTGAGTCCGTGTGTGTGTGAGAGCTTGGTGTCCTCCGCATCCCCGTCTTGGTTCGGCCTTCCATGCCATTAAGAACGCCTTTTTTGAACCAAACACCAAAAACCAATACGAACGAAGTCATTGTATTGCCAACAACACACACGAAAGAAGCAAAAAACAAAAAACGGCAAAGATATGGCGCCAAAGATACCACGTACTCCTATGGTACAAGATAAGATACACTCGCCGCACCCAGGGCCGCCCGGGGCGGAGGCGCGGGAATGCCGGGATGCATAACTACGTACGCATATTACAGCATACAGCCAATCTTGGGAAGTGTTCGACCACTCGCCCCACCCCCTGTAGAAAATAATTCAAATGTACCTGTCGTATAGGCTGAGGGGGTGATATCCGTGGTCATGAGTCGCGATGTGTCGCGGTTACGCCGCCCATTTCAACACTCACTCGCCCCCGGCAAACGTGTGTGGTCGAGAAGCTTGGGATGGACCGCTCATCGAGTCCTGCGGTAACCCCTCTACCCACCACAGCGCCGTACGTGCTATATTTTCGTTCTTGTCTTGCGGGCGTGTATCGGTCGAGGCTGCCACTATCATTACGAAAACTGACGAATTACTTCCGGATCACAAAAAAAAAACATTTTTGCGGTGGACGGTAATTCGTCAACCGTTTAACGACGGATAGCAATTGGTTCCCCACTGACCCTCGGCCGAGCGAGCTACTCGGGGTACTTCCGTTTCCGCTGCCGCAGGTGCTTCCCTTATCTGCCACCTACCTCGCTGCTTGGACGTCCTCTGTCGTTCGCCGCCGTTCACGGCGTCCACACCCCCCTCCAGAACATCGTTCACACCACCTTCGTATGACCTGCTTGCGTGTTTGGCTACGGTCGAACAGCGAAGTCGATCACCCTCCATCTTTTGAGACCACCTGTCAGTCCGCCTGCACGAGCTGGCGTCCAATCTGCACGGCTCCAGACGATCGACAGTTGCCAAAGGTGTCAAAGGCCACTTGGCAATAGCGCATTCGCGATTTCTGTGTGTCTTCTTGGCGTGTAAAAACAAATAAATGTAACGAACCTTAACTCCGCGCAAGGGGGATGATATCACGTAGTTTACATATGGGAAGGCACCCAAGAGGCAGTTACATAGTATCCCCATTGCTGTCTCTGGAAGTGGCCACACCAGAAAACAAATACATTCATTCCAAGCTGTCATCCACACGCAAGAAAATGCGCACAAGGTGCGGAAGTCCACCTCACAAGTGGTTCTTAGCAGGATGCAGCTCGCCTTTCATGCGACTCGCCGAATACCTCACGGCGCTTCGCGCTTGGTGCACGCGATGTCTGCCTGGTCGATGAAAACCCGACGTGCTCCGTCCCGGTATTGTAGGGATGCGAGGGTCAATGGTCATATGCCTACGGCTGTGCATGAAATGAGTACACTCCCCCCCCCTCGACTACGGTACGCGCCTAGATTGTTTATCGCGAGAAGAATTCAGCTATTGCTTCCCTCGTCGACTCGCGTCGAATTGTGTCTACCCACACAATAAAGTGCTCTCGGCAGTAGTTGGTGTCCCTACGAGTAGATCTAAAAATCTCTGTAACGAGATTAGAACCCCTGACTCCAATCTTAGTAGTATTCGAGGTTAACCACTAGACCATCGGGGCGACCGACCACTGGGTTCTATAGCACTACCTGGTATACTGTAGTACAGCAGTGCTTGCAACACGTACTACTCCTAGGATGTTCGATGTATTGCAGCCAGGCTGTTCCGAGTGTACAAGTTGGAGTACGTAGCACGACGAAGCTACGAGTGGTGTCACCAACAACGTCCCTGTTAGAATAATAGAAGAAATCATTCCGATGACAGCACGTGAGGACATGGAAACGGGTCCCAACTTGGAGTTCTATGACTGCTGCTGCTGTAAGCCTGGGCTACAAAACGCGATTGGCGAGGTGGTGGTGAAAACGCCATTCATCCAAGCCGACATGAACACACCGAACACATCAGCCCCCGCCTCTTTATTGACCTAGATATATCAGGTACCAGGTAAGATTTACTGTAGATCCCAATCGCGAAGGTAATCGGCTCTAATTATTTGGATATAGTAACGCCTGCTGGGATTGGAATTCAACCCGTTGTGCTTGTGATAGGCCGAAATGTTGTTTGCAATATTGGCGCCAATCAACTCGTGCCCCAGGGGCGGAGAAGATGCTCGTTTGTGATTGGAAGATTTGACAAATAAAACAAAGTCAGTGCTTTCATTGGCCGTAAAATAGTGATGCGCCAAGAGGAACATACGCTACGAAGTGCGGAGAAACCAATCACAGCATTTGCTTCTGGGCGAAATGGAACTCCTACGATGCTGTGCCCATGTCAGCCCCTGCTGATCACAAATCGATCGCTTCCCTTGCCGGCTTGCTAGCGCAGCTGGTGAGGAGCAGCCTTCAGCTTTCCGTCGTATCACGTCGTCCACACGAGCGTCCGCGGGTACTTCTCCCCACACCGCGACGATGACATCAACAACGCTGGCTACGGCTGCCTTCAGCAACAGCCAAGCTACCAACATTCCTGGCGGGAGTAGGCTTCCCCAGCCTGCTCCGTCAGTTCAACAACCCGACAGCACCCCAGCACTCGTCGAGCCTGAACTCATCCATGCTCGGGTTTCCATCGCTTCTCCCGAGGCTGCTGGAAGCGCCCCAGTCGAATCATCAGAGAGGCCCCGCCTACAGCACAACAGGTGAGTTGCATGTTTGTGTGCGCAGGAGGTAGATCGATGCGGATTGATTGTCTTGACGCGAGCGCTGCGTCCCTGGTATTGCAGCGGTATATATAGGCGCCCCAGTGTGAGTCCAGACTGAAACCAGGTCCGGTGTGTTTGCGGTATGATAGCCCCAGCGTATCCTGTAGAAGCGAGGCGCTTGTAAAGCCTCGCTTGTATTGAAATCACCGGCCGCGAGTTAGTTGCAGACGGCACACAACAGCAGCACAGTGTTTTGCTTGGCCAGATCACTTTACGGCATCTATGATGCATATCCCTGTCTCGTAGTTTGTGACTGCAGACCGTGTATCACTCCCTGGGGTGAAGAATCGACACGACCATCAGATGTAAAGGATGTCGATGGGCACAATAGAAAGAACGGTTTAACGCGAAGAACACACACACGCACACACACGTGTGCCCAACAACTTATATCTGGCTGTATTTGCCCTTTTCTACCCGACCCGGCCAATATTATACCAGGCCCGACACCTACGCATGCAAGATCGAGATAAAGGATGAAAACGTAGACGAAGCAGATATCGAACAGAGTTATGCAGATGAAGAAGAACCCGACACGAACGAGCAGAATGAGACAGATGAGGAACCTCCCTCTCAGTGTGTTGCCCCTGCGGCCAGTAGAGGCCAACCCCAAGTAGCGTTGCAAGCGGTAAATGCGCCGGTGTCGGTAGTGCCGTCAGTAAGGCGTCGTTCGGCGAGGAGTTCCCACGGACGTAGTGTTGGACAAACTTGTGTTGCACATAGAACGCGCGCTAGATCGGGTAGGCCGTTCGCCCACCGTACGGCCGGTGTAAGGGCGACGCGCTCGAGGGTGCGTGCAGGTGACGCTTATCTTGTGGCTGGTATTGACTAGGTTCTACATTAGAGAGAATTGGTAGCATGTATTGCATGTACGAAGTGTGTGCTGTAGAGAGAGATACGGTCGGCGTGCAATGTTGAATTCTGCTCTGAGTTTACATATGTGCTGGTAGTCTATAGGGGTACGTACATAGAAACTTGGGTTTAGCGTATCAGAAGAGGTAAGAGTAGGGCATTCGTGTTTATAGGTAGAGGTCTCGTTGTCTTGACGTACGTGAAGCTTCGTTGTGACTCCCGCTCCCCCACCGTGTACACGAGTTTAGAACGACAATACTTCCCACGAGCTTGCATAGAAACCTCCTATACTTTCCATCAAAGCCTAGACACCCCCCCTTCCTACCTCCGCCGACAATCTCATCCGGCGCACACGATAATGCGTACACTTACACTTAAAGCAGGCCCGAGTATATCTATCAAGTCGGCTGTTGTGCGTGCGGGGCCCTCCATGATTGACACATAGATGGCACGAAGTCGACTTGAATGATACGGGTTAGGCGGAACTTGTTGCGGTTTCCTCCCATTTTCCTAGACCCTTACCTATATGGTGGAGGTTTCCGCACGAACGGTAGGTTGAATCCGAACAAATCAATCATGCAAGGAGCACGGTAGTTTTGGGCGCCGTCAATCACCCCTTTAGCAGCTCCCACACTAAACCTAGCCTATTATGTCTAGACGGCCGTCCGTCACAGGCCTAGTTGCCATCTCCTATATCCTGACATTAGAAAAACAAATGGGGGTTAAGTTGGAGAATTTCTATGCTCGATCGTCGGTGTTGGTTTGGTTTGGATCTCGTGTATTCGGGTGTGGGGGAGTAGACTGTAGTTGGGAGGGGGTATGGGGTTTGTAAGTAGGTAGAGACACAATGGCATCATTGCTACAAGGGTATGGACGCATGCCCTCTAGGAATGGTGTCATTTGTCCCTTTTCCATTCCGTCCGGCATGGTTTTGGTGACCGAGAACGATCATGTGCCTCCTCGCGGCCTCGGTTGGAGAAGCCAGGGAACGTTTAATCAACGTTCCCCAGGCCGAGCTAAACACGATCAACAGAAACAAATTGATAACAAAATGGTACTTGTTGAGACATCGAGTTAAGTCTGTTTGTTGTTCCGGATATACTGGTAAATGTGAAGTAGTATACGACAAGGTACCGGTGTTGTCTATCTTGAGGAATTGACTTTGCCGTATTTTTAGTGCTTATAATCCGCGGTGTTTGGCTCGGTATTATTTGCGCAGCCGCGGTATGTATATTGTTGCAGAATGGTGTCGCTTGCCTCTACTATTCGGGTGTAGCATTGCTGTAGTTGCAGTTGTGCATGACACGCACTGATGCATATACACAACATGAAATCCGTATAAATTTTCTCACCAGCGTGTACATAGAGTTAGCACACCATATGTCGGCGGCCCCGATGGTGTAGTGGGTTACCCTCGTAACCACTAAGGTCGATTTCGCTGGTTCGGCTCCCCCCGAGTGCATACTCGTACTCGTAGGGACTTTTTGTTGTGCTAAACATTGACTTGCGAAAAGCGCGAGAGCGTGAGTTAGCAAAATTCGATGAAACTCGAAGAGCGTTGGGAATGCTGAACCCTCTGCGCGATAATAATGAAGGCACGTACCGGGGGGAAGAAGGAACGACACCTGTGACCATGGCTTGTCCAGGATCTGGAACGTAAAAGTGAGATTGAAAAAAAACACATGACAGACCACGCGCACGCGAAAATTTCAGGGTATCATTATTTTCGTTTTGCTCAAAAGGCTCAATGACAACACTTTTGCTACCAGCTTAATGATACAAGCCTAGGTATTTTCGGACAAATACTAGGAAATGAGACTGAAACAAGTAACTGTCATTTTGCCCAGTACAGCAGTTGCCGACATTCAGACCGGTATAAATAACGGCTGAATTTCGAGAAGGTCGATAGTGAGATCGCTCTTTTTCCGAAGATCGCCCAAAAGTTCGAGATCGGGATTTTTTTCTTTTTTCATTTTTCACCAAATCTATCGTCATCGATTTCACAGACGATCTAACACAATATTATTACACCGCCGCGCGTGCGCACCCTGAAGAGCTGTCTATCTACGTAATATGCAGACATGTCGGAGGTTCAGGAGGAAAATCATAGTCCTAAAACATCACAAAAAATTGACCGAACGAAGATGTGGCTCGGGACAAAGCCTCTCCCGTATCTACCACAAATCACGCAAGACAGCACACTCACTCGGATTAAAATCATAGCTGGAGTCCTCGACAACGGGAAAATTGCCAAGGCAGAGCGATGCGTTTCTGTAAATAGCTCGACGGGATCTCTCCAAAGCCACCATTTTGGCTGTGTTATGACCGTCTTGTGTTGAAGAACATCGGCTTGGGGATTTTTTTCCCAATGTGTGTCTTAGCTTCCGTGTTACGTGCATAGAATCGATGGATTGTCAACTGGTTGGTTGGGTGTGGAGGGGTGTTCTTTCAGGTTTCCGGACTACTGTAACAGGACATGTGATTCGATAGAGGTACTGTACCTGTTTTTGGCCAAACAATTTCTGGCTGACCGGGCTCTTCAACTGAGGAAATTCCAATGAATGACAACGCGTGCTACGATAGAGGTAGAACTTTTTGGCGACATTGTTTTTGTTTCTGAAGGACGGGGCTCCTTAACCCAAAATCGTCGGAACTTCATGTTTTTCTTGGAATATGTTTCGTTGTATACCTGGGCCATGGGATTGTCCATCGGGTAGCAATTTAATATTTCCCCAAATCAGTTTTCGAGAGAGGGATATAGCTTTTCAAGTGAGGAGCCTCAGAACATAAATGGTGAACCTCTATCGTAGTATGCGTCTGACGTTAGAATAGCATTTTTGTTTCACGCAATCTTGGTTAAATACTTAGGCCGTGGGATAACTCATCGGGTTGCACCTTAATTTTCTCACAGTCAGGTGTGGGGATGGTTTACAGCTCCTCCAATGAGGAGCCTCAGAAAATGAGATGCACCCCCTACCGTGCCATGCTTCGCTGTGCGTGGAGCCGTAAAGAACGCAGCGTTACCGTACGTGTACAGCTGCGCCCCCACACTACTGGTCGCCGACAGCTCATAAGCCAAAACGTCACTGGGTGTAGCCGCTACATTTAACAAAATCATTTCGGGTACAGCAGCTGTGTGTTCGACCTGTTGTGCAATAGATACTCTGTCGCTATATTTCTGATCCCACAAGGATTGAGCCATTCCGCACCTTCGTTCAGTTTCCGAGAGGGCAACGGTTTGCTTGGTACATCATACGTCCGGACTCGTGCGTCGGTAAGGGTAGCACACTTCGGCCGTAATAGCTCTGACTAGTTGGGCTCCTTAAGTAAGTGAAGAACGACACAAGCTCGTTGGAAACTTGTTTTGTTTTTCAACGTTTCTCGTTGTATTCCTCGAGGCCATGGACTTGTTCGTCGAGTTGTATTTTGAGTTTTTCTCAACGTCAGTACGTATAGCCCTCGTCGTGTGATGAGTCACAGAAAATGTATGTGCACCCCTAGCATAGCATTCGTCTCTGGGCGATGGCCGAATCATGTTACTAAAATATACTGGACCGGTGTATAATGTTGTAATGATGTGGTGGATACTCGCAACGTATCGACAAAGTCGTCCCACCCTTCCTATTTATAGTACTACAGTGCCCTTCTCGTAACAGCTGCACAATCCACTTCTTACTGTTGATAGTCAGCCGGTCGACCGACAATGGACTCCGGTGGGAGAAGCCGAACACCCAGACGAAGAGCGAAATATATGGACGCGTGCTGCGATGGGGGAAGAACATTTTGGCCGATGAACCCCATTTGTGCTATACAACATTACAGTAGTCGTTCTGTACGTAGGTCATGGGATTGTTTATCAGGTCAAGCGTTTACGTTATGCCAAAGTCGGGTTTTGGGTGAGCTGTAGACCTCCTCAAGTAAGGGTCCTCATAACATTTAGATTCACCCCTACCGTAGTATGCGCCTATGCATGCTGTGCAATATATATACATTGTTTGTTGGCTGGTCTGGAGGTTCACAACACCAAGCGCAGGGGGCTGTCCTAGGTAATCGGTAACTGGTATGATCGCAGATCGCTCCCATTTCGGGGCGAATAAAGCGCTAAAGCCAGTGGAAACAATACAACCCGGTATCGAGGGTTTCCGGTTTCAATAAACATCGATATCAAAGACCTGCGGTATCAATGACCAGCGGCATCAACAACTTAGCGGTATCAATGCCAAGCGATACCAATGACAACCGGCATCAACGAATACCGTGGTAATTGTAAGATTATATGAAGAAACTAACGTTGTGAGCGATTTTCGCCCGGAGACGTGCGGAAGCATATTTACATATTTGCATTCGCTCCATGATACAGTCATGACACACTAAGCATAGAACGAGAACTGGTTGGGTATACTGTGTGAACCGGCACTATTGGGGGAGGCCATAGTGCCAACACCGGCACTATTGAGGCCAATCACGTAGTAGTGCCGGCACCGGCACTACCTTGAGTTCAATCTGTGCCAAGCGTTTTTTCCGGCGCTATTGTGGCAACCAGCACTACTGCGGGTTCAATCGGTGCCTATCGATGTTACCGGCGCTGTTCCGGCAACCAGCATTACTCAATCAGTCTTACTACGGGCCAAACCTGTGCCAAGCGATTTTACAGGCACCATTGCGACACCCGGCACTACAATGTGACTCCTACTGTACACTGAAGCCTACAACGAGCGCGGGTTGAGTACAGTGCGCACTTACTGCTTTGATGTATCGATCTGTGCAGCGCAAATAGATGACGCTGTACTTAATGTAGCCACATGTGGCGTAGAGCTCGTAAAGTGAAGAGCCTCAGAAAAATTATATAAATATGTTACCCCTGTTGTAGCATGCGCTAAATGTGAGGTATGCCAGCAGTGCGGCAGTTCGCTAGGACCATCGTTCGACAACGCTTTGTCCATGTGGGATGTCAGCGCAGCCCGGTAGTATTGTGGGCTTCCCTTGTCGACTGGTGTTCTTGGTCTGTCTAGTACTCGATTAGGCACATACGCCTACATTAGCTCTGTTCATTGCCCCCGAACCTAACATACTAGACTATACAATGTGACGCCGCGTGCTGCGACAGGGATAACACCTAATTTGTCTGAAGCTGCTCGCTTGAGGAGCTCTATATCTCACCAAACAGCCGACTCATACCAATGATGTAAAATCAGCTAGGTAAAATTCCAGGGCTAGTAAATATAGCGAATGTTTTTTGTAAAACCCACATCGTACTCCAAAGATATATTAAGTATCGACGTTAGTTGCGGGGGCTCGTCAGCGATAAATGTTTGGGCTTAGAAGCAAGCTTCCTACCGCAGCACGGCACTGAAGTTGTCCCAAGTTTTACGAGGGAGGCAGTCTGATTTCTAAACTCTTGAGGCAGCTACCAGTATCATCATATCCATCATGGGGCTTCCACCCGTCCATGCAAACCCCAGTGGTTCAACAATAAGCCGCGTAGTAACTATTGAGATCGATGTCCTGAGTTCGATTGAACGCAAAGGATATTTACAAACTTGACATGCCAAACGTGCGAGAGCGCGAGTTGGCAATATTCGATGTAAATCGACGAGAAGTGGGAACGCTGAACCTTATGCGCGTTGAACATGAAGGCACGTACCGTTGGGGACATGGGAGGACGATTGTGAAGACGGCTTGTCCAGAAGGTCTCTGAGGGTAAAACCTCTCACGAGTTGAGCTGGGGACGTAGACGTGATAATAAAATACACAACGCATGTGAGCCGTACTATGGTAGAGGCTGCACTTTTTGCGAAATCATTTCCCACGGATAATGCTCCTCAACTGAAGAACTACCTTAATGAGTTTGGAATATCAGTTGTGACATACTATATTATTCGCTATATATCTAGGGCGCCGGATAGTTCATCGGGTTGCACGTATATTTTTTCTCAAAGTCAGTTTATGGCTGGGGTATGTATCTTGTCAAGTGAGGAGCCATAGAACACATACCTGGTAGGTGCTACCCGTACAGCAGAACGCGTTATTCCCGCTACGTTGTTTTCCAGTCTATCGTCTGTCTTGCATGGTTTATGGCGATGTGTGTAGACGACGCCGCTGCGCTCCTTAGATCTACGTCGTGAAAAGTATGAACTAAACGTTGGCCAGTAGGGGCATAGTTTAACACACATGGCGTGACCGACCCTCTTGAACCACATCGTCATCCCTCTGTCCATGCTCACATGATTACGCGTCCAACGTAGATCTTGCCTGTGGTAATCGTTCATGGGTAAGATTTCTGCATGAGCAACGCAGTACTGCGCAAAGACGCATGCCACGGTAAAGGTATACATTTTCTTCGCCTCATCGCTCAAAGAGGCTCTATAACTTACCCAGCAATTGTGTTGAAACAAAACATAAGATTGCAAGTCGATGAACAACCCCATGGCCTAGGTATTGTATGTGCCTAATAATGCTGTAAAACACACAGGGTATTGGGCAACTTCCCAGTTGAGGAGCCCACTCAGTCAGAACCGTTTTGGTCATAAAGTGCTACCCCTACATTGTATGACATCGTACCACGCGTCCTAAGACACAAGGTATTGTTTTGTCGATGGTATTTTCGTGTGTGGTGTGTCGTAGAAACCGAGGGCACTCGGTTCTTCGGTGCTGTAGCGTGCAGGTTTAATGACGCCCTCCTATTCCAGTTGGGTGACAATCGCGGTTACTTGCCAGACTCTCAAATTCATGTGTACTCACTAGAAGGTGTGCACAGCTTCCCTTCTCACCTGCCTCTGTATGTGTTGCCATCCGAACCCGAGGCGAGAATGAGGCAATGCTCACATGACTCCTGCACGAGACGGGCAAACTTCAATCCCAAAGGCAGCAAGGAGGCAGCGTGCTGCAAGCAACATGCAGAGGAAGGCATGATGGACGTCATTCACGGGAGTTCCTCATATCACTTGCACGAGGCGATCGACCTTCAATACCGAGCGTAGCAAGAAGGCGATTTACTGCAAGAAACACACAGAGGCCGGCGTGGTAGATGACCTTAGCAAGCGTTTCTCACATGGCGTATGTATCAAGAGACCGCAGTTCAATACTGAGGGCAGCAAGAAGGCGGTTTACTGCAAGCAACGTCCAGACGAAGGCATGGTGAATATCCTTAGCAAGTTGCTCACATGTCTTCTGCACGAGTCAACCGTCGTGTGATTTGCTAGCTGACGGCGTGTCGACTGTATGCGCCCGTCATAAGAGCGATCGCTTGGGAGGCTCGGTGATCAACTTCTACTGTAGATACAGAGTGGGGGGCTGTAGGAAGGATGTGGGGACTCGGCGGAAAGAAGCCTACCCACTGCTACGACCACAGCCCCCTCCAGGAGGGGCTCGTCTGCACTGTAAGAACGGATCCCAGCAAGGGAACTTCTCGTAGCTCAACTTCCCGCGGGCTAAGAAGGGGCATCACCGGTGAAGACTGTGGAACGGCCTCCAAGCGAGCGCGTAGGGCTATTGCGCAGCCCGTGGCTCCCGTCGCGAAGGAAGAACAATATCTCCTCGGGCGGAACCCACCAAGCGCCGGCAGATCATCTGACTGTAGGCTACCACGTTCCCACTACCATCACCCTTTTGGTATCGTTCGCTGATTTAGACATAGGCAGGACGCCACCACTGTCCATTAGTGACAGCGGTGTAGGAAACACGAGTTGGAACGCCGACACCGTCAAACACCAAATTCCGAATACGGTAGATAGCTCCCTATGGTGCTGGTGTGTGCCAGCCAACATTGTCGGCAGTATACCGGCCACCGGCAGTGTTTGTTATAGTATCGATACCGGATCTAGAATAGCGGGTCCCGATCGTGCCAAGCGATTTCATCTGCAGTAAACCGGCCATAGAAAGTACTCAACCGGCACTATAGAGGGGCCACTACTGTACTAAAACGCGTAGCTTTGAGTCAGGAGGAGGGATGAGGTTGGCTGCGGCGTCAGTGTTGTTGTTTTTCAAAGTATCGCCCATCACGAGCCCGTGGTCGATACCTGCTGACGTGTGCTGCTAGTTTATCGGGGCAGCACGTTTTGGCCAGACCATTTCTCTTTAACCGAGGAACTGCCCATTATCGTCCGAAAATGCCGTTTGTGTTTTACTATCTTGTTCGTTGTATACCTAGGCCATGCGATTGTTCAACGGATTGCACTTTCAGCTTTCTCAAAATGGGTTTTGGGGTGAGGTGTAGATCTCTTTAAGTGAGGAACCTCAGAAAACGTTGTTGCACCCCTACCATAGCACGCGCCTGCTCTGATACGTCTGTACGACCTGATGGGCTCACCGGTGAACGGAGGGGGGTGTTCGGTCGTGTGTCGATCGAGAGTACCACAGGAGACTCTCCAGGCAGCAAAAGCCACGTCAGCATTGACGCGTGCTACAATAGGGATAACAATTGTTGGCCAAACTATTTCTGACTAACGGGGCTCCTCAACTGAGGCCGTACCGATCGTTAGTGGCGTACAATTTTTGTGTTATAAGGTTTTGTTTTATGTACCTAGGACATGGGATTGTTCATCGAGTTGCACTTTCAGGATTTCTCAAGGTCAATTTTGAGGTGAGGTATAGAGCCCCTTCAGTGAGGGGGCCTATAGAAAAGTGGCCCACCCTTACCGCAGCGTTCGTCCATTTCGACTCATGTAGCTACTGCTGCTGCATTCGTTGCGAAAAGGGTGTGCTGCAGGACTTTCGTACCTCGAGATGCATGATGTGCAACGCCCGCTCTTCCCGCTGGGGGTTTCCGGTTGAATATTGGAGGCTGTCACGATTGTCTTGTGCGAGTATTGTTTCTCAATGTTTGGATGTCGTGTCTGTGTGTGATATACTACTGCGTGGTAGTTAGGCCTACAACATCTACTAGAGTGGAGGTGGTTGGCTTGGAATGTCATGAAAATAAACCCGACAGGTATGGCACCGCAGACGGGGTGTCTTTCGGTGCCGATCGATCGAGGCCGCGCGCTAGGGTACTTTCAGGATTTTAAATGAGCCCGGCATTCGTACCCAGCTCGTACGGCACTCTTCTTGTGGGTTTCTCTGTTTCTACAGTATATAGGTATGGTGGTATGGCGTTGTTGCCATGATACTTTGTTTTGTATGCGTATGAGGAAGTGAAGCTCTTTCGGGTTTCGTTGTCACTGCAAAGGAAGATTTAATCGTGTTCGACTCAATTCAAGGACTCCTTATACCAGCGAGCAAACGCGTAGGAACATCGGTTCGACATACGTCCATGTAAGTCAGGGGAAGCCAACCCCGATATTCCAACCAGCCGTCAATGGACGTGATTGCGTGCCGTCATAGTCTACCACCGTTCCAGCTTAGAATTATGCAGAGAAGGTACGTGTCAATGTTGGGGGAGTGCGGTCGGGTCACTCTTTTGCGGTTTTCTCGTTCCATAGCCAGCCTTGCAGTTCTACCAGGTATTTCACAACAAGGTCACCGAGACAAGGAAACCAACAGCAGTAAGAGGAGGCACGCAACCAAAAGTCGTTAGCCGTGCACAGTAGTCAGGGCCACGCCGTGGGAAATCGTCGCGCTCATGAGCGCTTGCAAGCCACCCGAAAGATGTGCCTTCGCCATTTGGGAAAATCGAGTCGAAACAATATACGGCTGTGCCCCATTGTTGACAAAGAGTGAATGCTGAAATTACCTGCCTGAAAACCACAGTCCGGTAGTGACCGTCGGACACAGCACACTCCCTGTCGTCAGTCGAGCTCAAACAAGTATTGAGTAGTCGAAAGTGGCAGCAATTTGACCCTATCTGGGCCAGAATTCCCATCCAGATAACAAGCAGCACCACCACCAGCAGCATTGCCACCATCGGCAGCAGCAGCAGCAGCAGCAGCAGTCTCTTCTCGGTCATCGGTCGAGCTCAAACAAAAGAGTAACAGCATGATGACGATTCGATGCCCCCACCCACCACCCTCCCTAAGTCCTTCAAGAAACCCAATATCCTGCGCAGACCAGAGTACAGGCAGTTATTTTAATACGGCCCAGGCAGAAGGCAGAAGCAGCAGCAGCAGCAGCAGCAGCAGCGGGAGGAGCAGCAGTCTCCCCTCTGTCGTAGAGCACAAGCAGACAAACAAGGATTAAATTGTCGATACTCTCTGAGAAGAGAATACCAGTCGGATATCGCAGCCGAACCAACAACACCAAACGGTACGAATAAAAACAACAGAGGCGGAAATGTAACGTCTCACGTTGATAGACGATTAAAGTGGCTTCAGAGCCGACTTTCATTGTGAGGGTTTTGTGTACGTAGAGCGGTTGGCAGGCTAAAGAACCGGATAAGGTTTGGTTTGGTTTCGGCGTGCGTGGGAGGAGGGGGGGCAGGCTTCCGAGCTGGAGAAGTTAGACTTGAAAATGAGTCGAAACAGGGGGATGATAGGACGTGAATGGAATAGGCAAAACAATCCCTACGACGATATCGCATGGCAAAGCGAAACACGAATTAAAGCAGGACGCGCAGTGTACCCACATTAAGACCATCCGGTTCGAATTGGCTAGTCACTAAAAACAGCTATATAAGACTGATTTTCCCCCTGTACCCCAAACCCCAAACTCTGCCTTATGTCGGGAATGTAGCGCCTGTCTGTACACTCGAATACAATAGCCCTAACTTGACATGACAATCAAGCGTGTATTGCATGGATGCATCCAAAAAAAGCCATCAGTCAATTACGAGTCGCTTCATCATGCTGTGTGTTCCTGTGTCTGTCGGGGTCGTGGGGACTGATCTCAGCGGACGTTCAAGCCTAATAAGTCGTGTTGTAGTTATCGCGCGCATGATATTTCCCCCATTTTCAGAGCGTTTGGCGTTTTTGGTATTAGCTCAGATCAAGGCCGACGTCGTCTTAAAACAGGACAAGACCGAATCGTAGCCAGGACCACCGAAATGGGCTTGTCACGTGGTCGTCTTGCAGTGGCTACACCATTGAAATAGATGTACATAATAGTCTAGAACCTGGATTGAACATGGATCCGTCCCCGATCCCCTATTAATAGAAGCTACCGATATATTTTCGACACTATTGTGGAAAACCGAAACTTCAAATTCGAACGATCTCCGCCCGTACATCTGTACATGAGACATCAGGACCATTCCACAACTAAAGAGCACGACAACAGCACCTGGTACCAAAAGCTCAGTTCATCCCTCTCTTTGCTGCATGCGTGCCGGAGTAAGACGGCCTGCAGTCCGGTCATCACTTCACCGCTGATCCTCTTCACCGATAAACCTCAACAGGTGAGGTTGACAAGCCAAGGCCAGGCAAGGCGCAAGGCAGGGAAGGGGAGGCCAGAGTGTTAACACGGAAATCAAGTTTTGTCTTTTCGTCTTTTCGCATACGTACCTGGTAATAATTTTCACGAGGATTTTGACCGAGTCTTGGCCGAGTTGTCATTTGATCGGATTGTGCAGTGCGCGGCAGTGTCGAGCTTTCATTTTGGCTGTCGGCGGGTACAGCGTGTTGGTTGGGCGTCGCAAGTGTGGCAAGAGTCCGCCGCATGGCAGGTCGGATGTTCACTTTCCTCCTCTCGCTGTGGTTTCATACAGCACGGGTCTCCCTAAAGGGCTGGTTGGATAATGCCTTTTTCCGGTATAGTGCTGGTGAACTTGGCACGACTGAGATCCGCTATGCCAGTACCAGTATGGTAACACCAGTATGGTAATATGATACACGACGCGTGCTACGATAGGGGTAGCATTGTTTGGCCGAAAAGGTCCTGTCTGACATTGTTCCCCAACTGAGGAACTGCCCGATATCGTTAGAATACGATTTGTGCTTGAACAGGGGTGTATCCCTGTTAAACAGGATCGTTGTTACATGCCTAGCATGATATCGTTCATCGGGTTGCACTTTCATTGTTCCTCAAAGTAAGATTGTCCTTGACGTAGATAGCTCGTCAGGTGAAGATCTTCACAAAATGTTGGTGCTACCGCTACCACCGTAGCACGCGTCATACCCAATAGTGCCGGTGTCCGGTATAGTGCCGTTGTTCGGTATACTGCCGCTATCGTTGGCTAGCACATACCGGCGCTATTGATAGGCCATCACCGTATTTAAAATATCCACCGATCTTGCATTCTACCAAGTCTACGCGCTCGTACCACATGCACTTTTTTTTCCTTTTTTTTTTACATGCACCTGGTATGCATGTATTGCTGCTGTGTACTGCCCCTATTCATACGGGTAGTTGTATTTTGTGTATTTGTTACTCAATTTTTTAATTTTGGAAGGCAACGGCGAAAACAGCAATAATAGGGTGTTTGCGGTTTCCAAACTCTATTGGGTTGGCAAAAAACGTAAAATAGGGTTAAAAGTGACGAGTTTCATAGCCCAAGGCCAACCAACCCACGAATAAAACAGGTGAGAAATGATAAAAATGGTTCAGAACTTCCCGAAACCTGCGAGCAGTTAAGGCGAGCTAAACACGACTTACAACAAACGCCCGCCCCCCGCACC
>JAYJMJ010000309.1:3498071-3509848 GCA_036873875.1 Laminaria ephemera
TAAGAGGGGGACAAAATCTGACTTCTATGAGACACATAATTATATATACCTGGTACGTAGTCTTGTCACCGGTGAGGGGACGGGCGGAGGGGGGGGGGGGGGTATTAAGTACCAGGTACCTACCTACCTGTCTGTGCTATTATTATAATATCACAACGGACTTCGTACGAGTACAGATATGCGCAGACATCTCTACGCTGGTCACTACTACTTGCTGTTTTTTTGCAGGGCAAGTCGAACAGCTAGTCTAGTTGAGATGGTCAACACGCACACACACACGGCAGCAGAACAGCAGACTGCAAGGAAGGGTCAACAAAATTTACCCGCCCTCATCACAGGCAGGTCACAGGTCAGTGGTTTTTTCATTTTTTTGTCTTTCATCCCCTGTTTTCCTGCCAAAAAATGCCACTTTCCGCATCCAACCCCTTTTTGCGTTGTTTTACGTACAGAGAACAAGACGTACACCAAAATAGTAGCCAAACGCGAGAGCCCCGGACCACCACCATGTCGATGATGGGCCTCCCCCTCCAGGCCCACACAAACGTTCGCGACGTGCTCGCCCCTCTCTTTTGCAACGGGAGATCTTTCTCCAGCCTCATAGACGAGCTCAGCAGGCACTTCAAGTTCGAGCAAATTTCGTCGGACGCACCCCATGACGACACAACCGGAGCGCTCGAGGCCAGCAGCGAGAGCCAGTCTACGGACAGCGAGGCCGAGGTGCGTAGTAATTAATAGTAGGCTTTCCAGGATCCGTATAGTGCATCCTCTATCCGGGTGTGGCCAGCTTTCACTACGGTGTCGGTGCGTGCATTGTGCGTTGGTATTTTACGATGTAATGCCCCCACCTTTGAATATGGCTGGCAGGTGAACTGCTGCTGCTGCTGGTGTGTGAAGGTGAAGCTGCTGTACTTGATTCGAACTTTGAATGGCCTTTTGCTTGTACTCTACAAGGTATATCGTAGATGTGACGGATTCGTGCTGCGAACGCCGCCACCACACAAAGAAGCAAACAAACGTATGATGGCACCACTCCAACTTGACGTTGCTATTGCTTACCGCGTGCCTGTTGTACGTATCCATGTGATACATATCGTACATGTTATACCCAGGCCGTAAACAAGCCCGGCCGGGTCGGTTGTGTTTCCAGCGAGGTTTCCAGGTTTCCTGAGACATGGGGCTGGGGGTCGAACTATCACTACCGGTATGATACGGGATGATACATACCACCAGGTAGCCGATACAGACCAGGTTTCGTAGATTTGGAGAAGCGGAGAAGCGGACAAAACCTGTGTTGCGGTAAACAGCCGAGACGTGGATGTCCAGATCCCAGACGAAATCTCCCATGATCCCATGTCACAGCAGCCGTACTCGTAGTAGCAGCAGATTCATGTCGACCGATCTGGCAGCAGAGGAATTATCATATGGCAGGTCGCCCATGCATGCTCTTCTCTGTGAGACCGAAGAGAGAAAAAGTGTCGAAAACAGACGACGATTATGGCATAGGCCACATGAAACATGCAGCAGTTATACCAACCATAGGGTGGAGTAGGATGGTATTAATAGGATGTGTCAGAAGTCAGAAGTGCAACGTCATATTCGTACTCTGCTGCTGGAGGCGCCGTGATGCTGTGTTATACCTGGTACATACTTTTTTCGTAATATGGGAGATGTGCACCGGTATGCGACACGCGCAGCACAAGGGTACGAAGCACTTGTAACTGCTGCTGCACGCTCTTCCTATATAGACGATTGATAAGACTGTACTTCTCGTTGGTTAGGTCGTATGTATATCTGGGTTCTGCGCGGGCCATCATGTCGCCCCCTCCTTGCATTCTTGCGCTCGCGTCCCCCCTCCGTCGCTTCAACGCGGGCATCGCATCGTACCGTACCATACCATCCATGTCTCCACCTCACCATCTCCCATGCCCGTGTCCAATATCCAATGGTTTCCCTCTTGCAGGTTGCAGGCAAGCACGATCTCGATACTCCTATGATATGTATTTATTTCCCTTTCGCGACCCAGGTATAGCGACCCAAACAACAAGAGGCGCGGTCTTATCCCCCGTCTACTACTGTAGGAAGAACGTGCAGCAGTACAAGCATTGTAATGCTGTGGGCGTCGTATATCACTCTACTTTGCATTTCGGGGTCGTCTCCTACCCCGATTGCCCAGGCTGCTTCATGTGATCGATGCTGTAATCGTCAGTCATTTTGGACACTTTTTCCCGCTGAATTCCCAAAGGGGTGGATACTGTACTTTTGTACAGTGCTGGTAACGCCTTACTTACTGGCTCTGGCTCGTACATACTGGCTGTGCTGACTGTTATCGGTATGATGCGTATACACGGACGTACTACCACTACGTTGTACCTGCCATGCTGTTTGTTGCTCGAACATGTTCCAATTTCAGGGGAACGCGAGCGACGAGGCGGACGACCGCCTTATCCAAGCGCGAGTGAGCGCCCAGGCCCGTTCTTCCCAACAACGAACAGCCTCCAAGGGTGCTGCACCTCCACCACCGTTCTCGACGACGCCCGATCCGCCGCCGTTAGATCCTTCCGCAACCTTCGCTGCCGCCGGCGGCCTATCGCAATCAGCGGAACGTCGCGGCGACGTATCTTCCGCAGGGGTGCGCGGGAGAGTGACCACGCCGGTGGCGACGCCAACGCCAACCTCGGCGCCCATGGGGGAAGCACTGCCATCAACTCGAAGGACGCGGTCTCGGTCGCGGCAGCAGCAGCAACAGCAGCAGCAAAAGCAGCAGCAAAAGCAGCGGCAGCAAAAGCAGAAGAAGCAAAAGCAGCAGCAGCAACAACAACAACAAACGGAGCCGTCGTCCGCGTCGACGTCCGCGCCTCCCTCGGACGAAGCCGGGGGCCGTCGCGTCACCAGGGGGAACGCGACAACAACCAATACCACAACAGCACCACCGACAACTACAACAACACGAACACCACGTCCACCTCCACCTACCACAACGACAACAGGGTCGGGAATCGGCACCAACAACGTCAACGCCAGCGCTGCCACCGGCAGCGGAACCAGCACCACCAGTGGTAGCACGGGGGGGGGCGGAGGTGGCGACGGAGGACGCGGGCAGGAAGGAGCAGAGGGTACGTTTTTTTGGCGCGATGTCCCCACGCCAACCGGTACCTCTCAAGGGACATCAGCACCTGTTGGTGGCGGCGCCGCCGCCTCCGCCTCCGCCGCCCCACCCGGCGCAAGCGGAGCGTCGACCCGTGTCGGGAACGGTAGCGGTAGCAGCGCTGGCAGCGGCAGCAGCAGTGGTTGCGCGGTAGGGGCGGGGATAAACTCGAAGGGCTTCATCAGCGGAGACGTGCTGACGGTGCTCTCGGTGACGGTGAATGCTGACGGCTGGAGTGAGGCGGTGGGTGCGGCGCTGGCCACGCGGGCCCGCGCGGGATACGTTTTCGCGCAGGAGGTGGATCCCGACAGCCCCCAGAGCTCGGAGTTTGTGCGGGAGGTGTTTCTGGACGAGAGATCGGGTGCTCGAAAGGTGAGATTCAGAGTTGCTTGCTCGCTTCCTTGTTGTCTGTTGGTTCGACCTGGGGCAGCGAGCAGCATCGCCGCCGTTGTGCTGCAAACACGCGCGCGGAACGGAGCCGAGCGTCTTCCTACAGCCCGAACACGTGCACTATTAGTATGTCTAGTGGGGAACGGGGTGTTCTCTCGCATGCCGCGGCGCACGCTGTCGATGCGCCGTCACCCTACCCTCTCCGGGGAAACTGTCCGTGAGCTGTCACTCGTATGATAACACGGATTACGCTCTTATCTTTGCCGCAGGCGCTGGAGGTGCGAATACGGCTCATCCCTGTGTCGCAGAAGGTCCTCCTCTGCAGCGCGTGGGTGGACTCGGGAGAGTACCTCGCCGCGGCGGCTAGGCTCGTGGCCAGGTGTCAAGCCGAGGTGTTCGGGATCGCTTGTGTGCGCTTCGAGCAGAACCGCAGGTTGGTTGTTGTCTGCCTCGCTTTTTTTTTGTTTTGTTTATTTATGGTGTTTTTTGTAGGTGAGAGAGTGGGTGGGTGGGTTTGTGGGTGGATGAGTGGGTGGGTGGGTGGGTGGGTGGGTGGGGGTGGGTGGGTGTCGTTCAGCGTTTTGTCACTCTCGTGCGTGTTCGTTCGTGTGCGTGTGCGTTGACGTAGGTGTGGGTGTTTGGGGCGGGTATGTGTAGTGCGGCGATGGGTGTGGGTGTGGTTGTAGGTGTGACGATGGGTGGGTTTGGATGTGGTTGTTGGTGCTGTGGAGTTTGATTTTCGTGTGTCGCACGACCCACCTCGTTTTTTTCCTTTTCTCGTGTCTGGTATGCGGATGGACGCTTTGGGCCGCGCGTTCGTGGCGGCGGCGGATGGCAGCACTCAAGGCCTGGTCAACCGCTTCAACCTGTACGCGAAGTCGATGCCGAAGGGCTCCGTCCCCAGCCTGAACGTAGGCATGAAGAGCTGTATCCCGGCCTCTCTCACGAAGGGCTTCCACGGCTACACCTACAAGTGAGGCGCTCGGCCGTACTGACTGCATGCTGTGTTGTGAGGTGCTGCGTGTGTGTGTGCGTGTATTTGTGCGTGTGTGATCGCGTGTATATGTGATTGTGAGTGTGTATATATTAGGTGGTGTGCGATCGTGTTTACCAGGTACATGTAATTGTGTGTGATCGTGTGTGTTGTCGTGTGCGTGGTATATGTTGTGTGTCTGTCCGTGTTTGTCTTTTTCAACTGGTTGGTTGTGCCCGACGCAGGGCGACGCGAAGGGTCGCCCTCTCGTTGGTGTTGCCGCGGGCCGCGGCGGCGGGTCCTGCCGGAGACACTCAGGGCAGATCCCCACATTTTCGTCGCCGCCCTCTCTCTACCCCCCCCCCATTCCGCGCTCACCCCCGACCTCCTTACTGTTGGCGCTCGCCAGCCGTGGGGCAACAAAGGGGAGCGGGGTCTGGGCCGCCTTGTCGAGCTCTGGCAGCAAGCTTGGAAGCAGCAGCGCGGACGGAGGCGGTGAGAAGGCGAGCGGGGTCGGAGGTGCAAGCGGGGGCGGGGGTAGGGGCTCGCCATCTCCGGCGGCAGGTGCCGAAGTGAGACATGACCGCGCGCGGAAACGGAGACGGAGCAGGTGTGCGGGCGTTAGCCGCAGCGCAGACGCGGCCGGCGGCCGCTCGCCGCCTGTCTCACCGGAAGTGGCGGCGGCGGAGGCGGCGGCAGCGGCGGCGGAAGCGGCGGCGGAGGCGGCGGCAGCGGCGACGGAAGCGGCAGCGATGGCGACCGCTGCTGCTGTTGCCACGCTCGAACCAATGGAAGACGAAAAGGGGGGCCTGCCGGCGGGAGCGGCGGCGGACGAGGTATCCGCGGGTGAGGAAGTCGCCGAACCGGGAGACGGGGGGCAGCCCGCGCAGAGGTTCGGCGGGGGCGGGGTCAGCGAGGGCACGGGCGGCGGCGGCGCCGAAGGCATCGATGGAGTCGGCGGCGGTGTCGAGGGTGGCCGGAGATGGGGGCGGCTGCTCGGGGGTGAGAGCGTGATGTTTGTCGAGGAGGAGGGAGACTACGCCGCAGATTCCGAGCGCAGCACCGACCACGAGTCGATGCACCTGTGCGGCGGCGGGCTCAGGGAGAGTGACGAACACGACACGTCCGAGAGGGAAGGATTTCGCAGAAGCGCGGAGAATGGGGGCGCGGTAGCGGGGCCTGGAGCGGACGGAGCTGGCGGCCTCCAGGATCGGGGGCGCAATAGCACGCGCACCGCCGGGTACCGCGGCGGCGGGGTCCGTTCCGAATCCAGAACGTCCAGCCCGGAGGCCGGCTTGGGCGGGGACGATGGCGGGAACAGCTCTGGTCGGAACAGCACCTCGGCGGGAGGCGAGGGTAGGTCGCGCGTGGGCACGTCCTCATTGAAGCGCCGAAGGGTAGGCTCCGCCAGTAGTAGCGGCGGCAGCGATTGCGGCGGTAGCGGGGACGGCGTACGAGTAGGTGGCGTCGTTCAGGACGAGGCGGGAGGGCAGGGTGAACTACACGCGCACGGCGAGGCCAGCCATACCGGCGGCAGCGTGGGCGTGGTTGGTGGCGGAGAAGAGATGGAGGAGGAGGAGGAGGAAGAGGAGGAAGAAGAGCGCGAGCGCGACGAAGTAGGCGTCGAAGCTGTCGAGACACGAGCGCTCGCGGTCGGCGGCTTGGCCGTCGGTATGGGGACGACGGGGACGCCGCTCGAGTGGAAGGCCAAGCTCGGCCGTCAGCCAATCTTCATGTCGCGCGGGATCCCGGAGAAGGGCCGGGGTCTTTTGTCCCATAGCGAGGGCGAAACTCACGGGACGGGGAGCGCAGGGAGGGGCGGCATCGGGGCGTTGTCTGGGCCGGTGCAAGACCCCGAAGATGATCCCGATCGTGCCAGTAGCTGTAGCAGTGCGGACTCTCCTGTCCCTAGCAGCATCAGGGCCGGGGGCAGTATTATCGTACGCCCGGGTTCCCGCGGGGGGGGCAGGGCAGGCGTAGGTTTAGCGGGGGCGGCGGCAGACGACGGGAGAGGTATCCACTCGGACACCGCTGCGGCAATCGGGAGGGGCGTGGCGGTGGCGACAGCGACGGCGGCAGCGGCAGCGTCAGCCGCTGAGGTTGGGGCACCGAGGGTAGCCAAGGCTCCACCGCCCAACACTCCCGGCGGGGCTGTGCCGTGGCACCACACGAGTGTGTACGAAGCAAACGATCCCACCGAGGACCGACATGCGGAGGCGACGCACAGCGCGCTGGGAGTGAGAATCTACTGCGTGTGCGATGGGCACGGGGGCAGTCGCGCCGCGCAGTTCGTGTGCGACCACCTCGCCGGCGACGTCTTGGCGCGCGTGGTGGTGATGGCGGCGGCCGCGCGGGAGCGGGGGGGTCCCGGCAGCGACGACGGGTGGACCGGGAACGAGCAAGAGGTGCGCCGTTCGCTGGCGGACGCGTTCACCTCGTGCGACGAGCAGTTCATCGCCCAGCTGGACCCGAGGAAAAACAGGGGCTACATCAATGCCGGCTGCTGCGTCCTGCTCGCCCTCCTCATCCGATCGAAGCTCTACGTCGCTCACGTGGGGGACTGCCGCATCGTCCTCGGAACCACGGACGCAGGCCCTGCTCGGTTCCCCCCCAATTTTCTGTCCACTGCTTCGACAACCGTGACCGCTACCGGGGCGGTGGCTGCCGTGTCTGCCGCGGCTGCAGCAGCGGCAGCAGCGGTGGCCGGCAGCGGACGAGACGGACCTCTCGGGCGCGAAAGCGGGGGCGTTAGAGGAGGGTCGGTGACACCACCAGGCGGTAGGCGCGCGGGGTGCCCCACCCGGTCTTCTCCTGGGGGCGGGCTGGGCGCCGTCGCGCTGTCTCGGGATCACAACTGCGACGACGCGGACGAGGTTGCGCTTGTGAGGGCGCGGAGCGGGGACGAGAAGGCCATCCGCGTTAGCCGGAACGACCAGTACAAGGGGGCCAGGGCCATCAAGCGCGTGGCGGGGTCGCTGGCGGTTACGAGGGCGATCGGCGACGCGTACCTGAAGAAGGCGGCGTTCAGCTTCACCCCTTACAAGGCGAGCAATACATATATCGTACCCTATCGGGACGGGTGAGACGAGTCGGTGTCGGTATGAAGCTGTAATGAGGAGTTAGTGCGCACTATCAACCATGTTGTCTAAGATGGACCATGTCTTATTCACTACTGGGGGGACAAGCACACGGAAAGTTGTCCCACCTGTCTGCGGGGACAGCACTCGCAGTCTGTTGTAGACAGCTCGGGAAGGGTGGTGTTAACTCGTTTCCAACTGTAGCCACGTTTTGGAGCCGACCTGCTTGTAAATTTGAGTTTTGCGTTCCTAATATAGCAGTACCTACACGCCCGCACCCCCGTCCCTCGCCCCCCGTCCCTCTCTCCCCACCCCACTTCCCGCACCCCAACCTGATGGAACTCCTTCCCACCGCGTGTGATACCTTTGGCCGGCTCGATCGGTGACTCCAGGAAGGGGTCCCCTATATCACGGCCGAACCGGCGGTGACAGCTTTGGACCTCACGTCGAGTGATCGGTTCTTGGTGCTCGCGACTGACGGGGTGTGGGAACAAATTTCCAATGATGAGGCTGTGCGCTGCGTGTCCGCGGCCGTGGGGTTGCTGGACTCCGGCGGCGACGGCAGGGGTGGCGACGGAGGAGGCGGAGGCGCCGGGGCAACGCCTAGAGGTAGTAGCCCTGCGATGAGCCGCCGCCAGCGCGGAGCCACGGATCGGGTGCCAGCGGAAGGGGGTCGGGGCGGGGCGACAGGGGCCGGGGCGGCGGCGCCGGCGGTGACCAGTGATGCTCTTGTTGACTACGTGCTCGCGCGCTCGGCTCAGGGACACGGCATGTCGGTTTCTTCCCTGCGAGCTTTGCCACGAGGCCCTCCCAGGCGGATGCTTCACGACGACGTTTGTGTGACGGTGGTGCACCTGACGCCCGCCCAACGGCAATAGGTATCGATGTGTAGGAGTGGCATTTCAGCCGGCGGCTGCGGTAGCGGCGGTGGCAGCCGTGACAATAGGGAACGGCGACGTCGGTTGAAGCTTGGAGTGAAGTACCCGCGGGGAAGATAGTCGGTGGACGGGAGGGGGGGGAGGAAGAGGAGGGGGAGAAGGAAGGGGGGGGGGACCGAACGGAATTTTCTCGTTTTCTCTATCTTCTTGTTGCGGCGGAGCGTGGAGCGCAACACGACGACACGCTATTGGGCTTTTTTTTCTCTGTGTTGTGTCTGCTGTACAGCTGCTGTTTCCAGCGTTGCTTGTGATCCGGCTCTAGTATTCACCGCTTGTGTTGTAAAGTACGGGTGGATGCCGTTACGGTCCGGACACGGGCCGGCGCAGCTAGTGCAGAACTCTTTTCGCGAAAGAGAAGGAGATCCTTGTCCTCCTCGCTGGCGGTGAAAACGGGTGCTGAATGAACGCTGCGCACGGTACATCATATACATAGCACACCTGGTACATACATGCCTGCTACATGTTACCTGAGATCAGTGTACAGAGGTTACAGTAGTAGTGGTGGTACTCTGTGCAGTTTTTTTTTTTTGTAGTAGATTTTGAACTCGGTGATATATATACCACTGATTGTGTAGAGAGGTTGACATTGCGTGCCCGCAGTTTTCTGATTGGTCAATTTTTGAGGTTGGAATTTTTGATCGGTGGAAAATCCTTGGTTGACATGTGTTGCTTGTTAGATCCTCCCGATAGTAGGCAGGCAGACAGACAGGCATCTTTGCGCTTGCGCTGATTCGTCCGAGAACCTTGCGTCCTTTTTTTGTTTTCCAAGTGCTCGAACAATGTCTCGCCATATACACTTTTCTCGCTTTATTTTTTTCACACGCGATCGCGCGCGCACGCGCTGTGTTGCTGCCATCGTAGTATTTCCCTGCGGCGTGGGCTTGTTCGTTTGTTTTTTTTTTTTGGTTGTTTTGTTACGATCGTCGTTTCGTTGGGAACGTTCCGCGGCGATACTGTCGGTCAGGCGGTAGGTCGGTCGGTCGGCCGTGTTCCTTGAACTCACAATCAACATATTTTAGTTCTGTTATTTTTCGATTATAGCACACGTTTACCACGGTGTACAAGTATGCCAGAGGTATCATATGATTTATTGTTGATTCATGAGTGAGCCGTTTGCTCGCATCGTCGGTCGTTCGTCCGGATCTATTTGTGTTGTCTGTTGGTTTCGTTCTCCACGTTATATACCCCAGTATGCTTCCGGGTGGGTAGTGTATGCGCATTGTGTGTCAGGTGCGATATTTACGGTGGTAGGTACACGTTTTACTGGTACACGGCATGGCAGCCATGGATTAGACTAGCAAGCTTTGAGCTTTGACACGTCACGTGTGTATACTGCATGCAAATACTCTGTATGTGTGTTGTGTGATCTGCTAGTGAGACTGATCGGTTTATGCTTTTCTGTGCTACTACAGACTCTACATGTTTAGCATGTTGTGATACATCGCTTGTATACCCTTTTGTTTTGTTCGTTGGTTGGTTTCTGGTCTCTGATAGGCTGAGCCACGATTGATTATTGATTGATTATTGAGATTGATTGTGAAGCAAAAAATGACTGTCAAATTCTTCACAACTTTCACACATCGGACAGACCAGATCCCATTTGACGATCTGTATGGTCTAGATCATGTTGCCGGATGGGAGCCGTATGACCCGCATGACCTAGCACGTGTTTCCGGGGTTGGATCTGTGCTATGCAGATCCTGCACATCATATCATAACGACAGATATAGGATGTAGATGATCTGGATCGTGATGTGTCCGATGTGTGCAACTTTTTATTCCCCAGCTTACTGGGGTTCTGTGTCGGAAAGTCCAATTGCGTCCGATCCCTGAAGCGGAAATTCAAATCATCCGGACGATTTCCAAGCCGTTTCTACTTCGTAGTCTGACGACTTTAAGGTTTTCAGTCAGAATAACTTGACTTTCGAAGTCCTTTTCTCGTCCCACTGTTTCAAACGATTTCATTCGGATTTGTTTTAGGACGAGTACTCTTCTTTTTTTTTTAATCATCGCTTTTACTTTCCAGCTCTACTCGTAGGAGGTCGCACCCTCCGCGGCCTTCTGGACAAGCCGGGGTAACAGGTGTCTTTCCTTCTCCCACCCCGTATGTGTCTTCGTTTTAATCGCGCATAGGGTTCAGCATTCCCACTGCTCGTCGATTTGCATCGATTTTGCCAACTCGCGCTCTCGCACTTTCGCGACGGAAGAAGACTCAGAAAGGAGTCTTGTATATAGTGTCTGCACCAGCCGAGATTCGAACCCTAGCGCTACCGCCAGCAAGGATGACAGTCTACCGCTGACCCATAGTCAAACTTGTTTACTCTGCATATATAATATGCGCATTCATATCGCTGCAGTACATAGCAGCATATCGCTGCAGTACATAGCAGTTTTCTGCGTAGCGCCGCAGTGCGTAACTGCTCGCAACCATTTTTGCAGTAATTAGTTTACGTTTTCAACCATTCTCCACCCCCGGTCTAACGCATTATTTTTCAAAAAGCATAACAACATCGGCCGCCGACGTAAAGGCACAGCTAACCGAAGTGCTCTTCAGTATCTTGCCTGCAATAAAAGTACTTGAACAATGTTCAGCCCGCCTAACAAAAACGCCGTGGGATGATCATGTCACACGAAAGGACAAACCATAACGGCGACCCTTACGGCGGAATCATCGAGCGCTTCAAAGAACGAAGGGAGGGAGGGAAGGGGGGGGGAGGGTACTATTGAGGTACCAAGGGTTATCGCGGCTCACAATGGCCTAACCCAGGTGTCTTGACAGAAATGGCGAATGTTTCCTCTTTTCAACGGAAAAGTAGCGCCTCCATAACAAATAGAGGGGTTACCGGGATACCATAACAGTATTCTTGCATACAGATAGATGCATCTAAGTTCTCTCCAAAAAGATGGAGTGGGGGATGAACACAACAAAAAAACACAGATTGAAAGCACCGCCAGGAAGGTTAAGGTTCGACCACACGACGGAGATAAACGAAAAAAAACACCCACGAGGTTTTGGCCTCGTTTACGCTGAGCGCGCGTACCAGGAGGCGGAGACGATAAAAAGAAAACACGAGATGTCGTCGGAGCGTGCCTGTGCAGAATGCACAACGTACGAAATAGGGCGGAGGGGGTACGCGAACGTCGACGTGGGTGGTGGCCGAGCCAGAAACCGGGGTAAAGCGCTGGGGGGTGGGTGGACGCAGCAACGAAACTACATTAAGCCCTCTGTTCGTTACGATATAGTGTAACACTGG